>ML685817.1:7765061-7803528 GCA_007922175.1 Pelusios castaneus | reverse complement strand
TTGAATGGGTGACTCAGCATTCTAGGATTGAGATAGAGAGAGAGAGAGATCCCACCCCAAAATAGAGACCCTACAAAAACAATGCACACTAACAGGTTGCCAGCTAGAGGATTTGGGGATGGGCGGGGGGTAAGAAATGCTAACAGCCTAGCCCGATACTCCCCTAGCGTGGGCCCTTCCCTCTCGCGGGGCCGCACTCCGGGGGCGGCCGGAGGCAGCAGGTGGCTCCGGGCTGTCTGGCGTCCTGTTTTCAGCCGGCGGGCACTGAGGCTGCTGGAGCAGCGCGGCTGCCCCGGGCTCGGACCGGCCGCCCCAGGGAGCCGAGCGGGGCGCCGCGCGGTTCTGCAGCCCCAGCCGCGGGGCCCGTTCGCACCTGGTTTGCCGCCACAGGAAGATCTGGATGGGCAGGGGGACGCCGCGGCCGCTCTCCTGCTCCGGCCCCTCGGAGCTTTTCCTCTTCACCATTGCGGCGGCGGCCCCGAGCCAGCCCGGCCCCCGCCCCGCTTCCCCGCGCGCCGCCCCCGCCGCGCAAAATGGCTGCAGCAGGCAGCGCCGCGTGGGAGGGGGACCGACGACGTCCCGGCCTTCAGCACCGCCTCCCGCGGACAGCGCCGGGCACCGCCCCCGTCTCCCCCCAGCCCGGCCCCGCGCGGTTCCCAGGCAAAGGGATGTCATGTTCCGACCCGTAAGGGGCAGGAGCTGGGTCCGCCCCCCATGCAGGTTTGCGCCCCCCCTTTTCCTACAGCGAGGAGAGACACGCGCTCCTAAGTGTGTTATAGCAGGGGGTGGATCAGGGCGGCCCCTGGTGTGCAGAGGGAGGAGGGAGCCTGTTGGTGAGAGAAGGATGTGACTGATTCAGTGACCTGATCTTTTAGCCCTAAAATTTAAGCCCCATCGTGAAATATCCCATTAGGGGGCTGGGGGAAGAAAGCAGCTTTTCTTGGAGGCTGCATATGACACCGGGGTCTTCTGGCATTTCCCACTGAAGCAGCTGCTTGGCATTCTCTTGGCGAGAAGGGCTCTGGGCAGATAGGCCAGTGTTGAGAGTGGGGAGGGCAGCTCCTGTCTGCAGGGGTTGGGGAGGGGGGGAGCAAGATTAATTCGTTAATTTATTATTATTAAGTTTGTCTCCTGTTACATCTGGGCTCCCTCGCTTGGTTTGTTTGGTGTCTCCGAGTCAAAAGCCAGTCCCTACCTCTTCCAAATTAACATTCCAGTCAGGAAGGTAGGGTAATGTTTTTCCAGTCCCTGTCCAAGCTGTGCTTTTGGACACTTGTTTAACCAGACGTATAGTTCCACTGAAGTGGATAAAACTTTTAGGCCCCTGGTGAACAGAGTAAGATGAGTAGAGCTGAATAAATGTGGCCAGTGGAGAATCTGGAACTCTGACTTGCTAAAAGCATTAGTTCTCATTAAAAAGGGATGGATGACAATGAGTGCACTACAAACAAGGAGTCCTGGGGCACTTTTAAAGACTAACAAGTTTATTTATCACATGAGCCTCTGTGGGTATAAGCAGATGTGAACTTGCATGACATGTAGGTGAATATTACTACAAGCTGCGAAGTCACAGGGTCAGGTCACCTACACACTACAGTTTCCATTCCATGCATTTGATGAGGTGGGATTATACCCACAAAAGCTCATGCAATTAAATACATTTGTTAAGTTTTTAAAAGTGCCCCAGGACTCCTTTTTCGTTTTGCTGAAATAGACTAACAGGGCTACCCCTCCTGGAATAAATGCACTGTTTCTTTAAAACAATAACAGCAGGCCAGGAAGGAGGGGGGTGTGGAAGTTTCAAGGTAAAGGCAGAAAAGCTTTAAGGATAGCATTATGTTCCTTATTCCAATAAGAATTCTTGATTCAGTGTTGGAAATTCTTTGCCTTGTCTTCTTGAGTTTTGTCATGTGACAATACAGAAGAACTGTAATAGACATCCTGAAAGAGAAAAAACAAAGAGTCCTGTGGCACTTTAAAAGACTAACAAATTTATTTACCGCATAAGCTTTCATGGGAGAAAATCCCACTTTGTCAGAAAAGAGTGATGCAGACAGAGCTTACCATTGAGAAGAAAAAAAAAAATCAACAGTAGGTTGAAGAGCTCACATACCCTTACTGAACTCACCTGTCTTGGCAGGGCATAGGACAGGATACGCTCTTGCCAGTGGGGAAATATTTCTTTTAAATTATATAAACCTCGTATCAGTTAGGCTGCTAATCAATATAAGAAATTGGATGATTTCCCTAGACAAGCTATTGAAATGGACTAGGTCAATTTAAAAAAGTAAAAGCAAGTAGAACAGCTTGAAGAGTAACAGTTAATTGGGCAGTTTATGCTCCAAATATGCCGCAAACATGTTAAAACAATGTTGACACTTTGGGCTGGATACTCAGCTATGTAAACTGGTGCAGCTGTTGTCTTCAATGGAGCTGTGCCTATTTATACCAGCTGAGTATCTGGTTCTTTACTTGTAGGAAGTTTACAAGTCTGCATACCTGTTCTATTATGCTTGCCATTTTAAATACAGGGAATCTTAAACCAGGGAAAGAAGTCTGAAGTGTCAACATAAATAAAGGATTTTCAAAGCACAGATTCCTGGATGCTGGTGCAAAAGGAACTGTGAGAAAGACACTTCAGAGGAACAAGAGCAGTAGATCTCAGATCTAGGTGCAGATTTTCTGGTCTGCCCAAATTGTAATTAGCACAAGACAAAGGAAGAGGGGACAAAGGTGACTTTATGCCTCTTTTTCAACTATGGAGAGGCTGGTGGCCAATTCAGTCCCTGCTACCACTTACTGCAACCTTAGTTTGTGCTCTATAAATATATTAGAGAGATTAATACCAGGGAGGAAGAGGAATTATTTGAGTACAGCACCAATGTGGATACAAGAACAAATGGATACAAACTGTCCATCAGGAAATTTAGGCTTTAAATTAGACACAGGTTTCTAACCATCAGAGGAGTAAAGTTCTGGAATAGCCTTCCAAGGACAGCTGTGGAGGCAAAAAACAAACAAACAAAAAAAAATCTAGCTGGCTTCAAAACCAAGCTTGATAAATTTATGGAGGGGATGGTATGATGGGACAGCCTAGTTTGGCAATTGACCCATTTTTTGACTACTGGTGGTGGATATGCCGGTGACCCGAGAAGGGATTTCTGAGTTATTACAGAGAATTCTTCCTTGGGTGACTGGCTGGTGAGACTTGCCCATATGCTCAAGGTTTAACTGATCGCCATATTTGGGATCAGGAAGGAATTTTCCCACCGGGCAGATTGGCAAGGGCTCTGTAAGCACTTTCGCCTTCCTCTGTAGCATAGGGCACGGCTCACTTGCTAGTGGATTCTCTGTACTTTAAAGTCTTTAAATCATGATCTGAGGACTTTAATAATTCAGCCATAGGTTAGAGATTTATTACAGGAGTAGGTAGGTGAGGTTTTTGTGGCCTGCACTCACCTTCCTCTCTCTGTACGCTGTTCCCCAGTGTTTGAATATTAACATCCACTTTGCTTTGCTGTTACAGCCTGACCTGATCATATGTCTTACACTTCCTTGCATTTATTTTCATCCCATTCTATGAGATCCCCATCTTCAAGCATCTGACAAAGTGGGATTTTCTCCCGTGAAAGCTCATGCGATAAATAAATTTGTTAGTCTTTAAAAGTGCCACAGGACTCCTTGTTTATTGTGCACAAGGTCAGACTAGATGATTAGATTGGTCCCAGCTGCCCTTAGAGTGTATGAGTCTAGTTCTGTAGGGGTCCCTGGCTGGGACACAAAGGAGGCTGAGGATGGCTGGTCACTAAACAGGAGAGAATTAAACTGCAGTTTAGGAAGACATTTTTATATTAATCTTTATCCTAGTTGTATAGGGTAATCAAACCCAGTGATTATCTGCTTACAGCTGGGATGGTCACTCACTCAAACAGCCACCATTTGGGTGTACTTACATGCTAACCATAGGATGGTGCCCCAATAAGATGTGCTTCAATTACAATCTTCCTCTTGATTTATAAAAAAAAAAAAAGAGGCGACTCAGTTCAATGTAAGTCAGTGATTAAATATCTAGAAGGATCTCTGTATTAAGGGGAAAAGGTTGTTTCTACAGACCCCTTTATATACCAGGGAACATTTAATTCTCTCTCTGCTGTTGCTTTGCAGATTAGACCTACAGGAAACAAATCAGAACAAAGTGACATGCAGTTGCTATGACACCTACCACCCTTGTGTTTCAATGCACAGTCACAGAAAATTGTCAGGATTAAACTGCATAATTTGAGCATGAGATAAACACAGCTCTGCAGTGTATTTATAGACTAGGAGAGGAGGAGGAAATGAAATATATCACAGCATAATACACTGAGGGGGTCTAATGGCAGCACAAGCCAACAGTATATTTTTTTTACCAGAGGTCACTCTTCTCTTTTTTAATAGAGTGCAGTAACTGAACTTCTTTTGAGTTTTTCTTGATATAACAATAAATGAATACAGTGGGCCTCAAGCTCCACCCCACTCTGGCCCATATTTTCAAGAAAGCTTAATGCTACATTTTCAATGGCTCAGAACCCACAATCGGGCAGTTTTTCCAAAGACTGCTGAGCTCTTTTGAAAGTCTGACCATTTATCTTGGGGCCTAAATGAGAAGCCAGCTCTTCTGAAGACTGACCCTTTCATGTAGGGAACAGCTGGCCAGTGCCACAGATACCAAGATTAATCATGGGTGCCAAAAATCCAGTTTTGTTTTCTTACCACGATTCAGGATAGCCAGAAGAGGATGGGAGATCACAGCTGGTTTGGGATGTAGGGGTTTGGGGTTGTTGGGCAGCGAGGGATGTTTGCTGGTGTCATGCTCTGCTCCTGTAGAATGTTCCTTTTCAAGATCCCGTGACACCTGGCTCCTCAGCAGCTTGAAGCTGCTTTCTCCATCACCACCTTCCCAGGACACAAAGCATAGTGCAGGCAGGGGCCATACAAAGGGAAGTGCTGCTTAGGTTAGTGGACAGGTTAAGGCCAGGCAGGCAGAGGTGGAGCAAAGGCAGGCAATAGGAAAGAGGAATGGAGCTAGCTACTTCTTCCCTCACTCAGTCCCAGGGATCCTAGAACCTGTGCACAGGGAAAAAGGACACAGTATGCACGTTCTTTGGTCTGGGTGATGGCAGGCTCATGTCCTTATTTTTATGCCTTGTTCTGGACCACACGTCCTCTTGTATTGTTGTACAGTAGCAGCTGGGACTCTGCATATCCACTATGAATCCCTTCCACACACAAGGACTATACTTGAATCTCTACACAATATCAAATATATTATCCAGGTGGTTGCTTCCACCAGCTCTTCCCCCCCCCCACTGCTGTTGAAAGCAGTACTATGCAGTCAAGTTCTGTAGTATGCAAGCTGGAGCAGGGGTGAGGGGAGGAGGAAGTTGCAGGGGACAACTTTCCTCATGCAGCTTCTCCATTGTCTTGCCCTCTTGCACAGCAGCATTGTCACTCTATTTAGGGCCTTCCTGCTGTGTCTTGGTCCAAAAGAAGTAGAGATCTACTGGCTTACGGTTTATCACATGCCATGTACCATTAAAAATAAGTTGTTAGGCCAGCAAGAGATGAAGGGATCCCTGATTGAAATGCCTAGCTAATCAGAGCTCCTCACCTGACAGTACCAAGGCAAATTCCCTTCAGCTGCATGCAGGCTTGCTTTAAGGCTGCTCAGAGCCCACAGCTGGATATGATTTACCTCATCCCTAGTCTGCTCTTGGCTCTCATCCCATTCACTGGAGAGGTTTGTGGCTCGGTACTAGGCATCCTTTGACTCTGACAGACCATTGCTTTTTCCAGGTCAGGGTAGTTTGAATACATTAATTTCTGCATCTGGTGGTGTGCCTGGGTAGCTGCTATAACCCATTGCTGTGTGTGGGTACAAAGTTTGAGTGCACAACAGCCCACTTTAACTCCTTCATGTCTATGATGTAGACACGTGGCTTTAGGAATTGTCTACACTTGGAGGTTTTGAGTAGAATTGCCTACTGTTGTTATCCCCCCCACCCCCCCATCAGCAGCATGGCAGAGCATTAGTTTAGCCAGGACTCCATGCAGCGGCTGCTATCATATAATTTAATCCTGCTCTGACCAGGCCTCCAGCACACAGAAAACCCTTTTAAGCACCCTCAGCGTGGTTTAAAAGACAGCACAGGACTTTGTAGAAAGACCACTCTTCAAAACTTGACCAACTTTACTCTGGTGACTGTATGCTTAGCTTGGAGAGCAAGCTTGCAGCTATTGCTGTATCATACTGCTCTCCTGCCATGCCCCCCCACCAAAAAACAACTCTTGGGCAACCATTATTCTCTAATCATTTGATTAAATAAGCTCTAAGCCTAAAAACAAAGGGAGCTCAAACTTCAGGCTTGCAGCACTCAGTGAAAAGAGGATTTAGGCATTATTGCAATCTCCTCCCCCTTAGCTTTACAGCCATCTGGCCAGTTCTGGTCAAAAGGCAAATAAGACCCTGAAAGGCTTCAGAGACTGTAAAGCAATAGGATAATTTAAGATCCACAGGGCACTACAAAAGGAGAGTTAAAAGATATTTATTAGCTGCTTTATGAGTTTTTTTTCTTACTAGCAGATAGAGGACTTCAGGATGCAGGCAAGATGTTGGATTAAAGTGCTGCAAAATAAACTTCAGTACCAATCTAAGGAGTGATGAGGCTTTTCCTCCCTAAGAAGTTAGAGCTGAACAGGGAAATAGCAAAATATTTCACAGAAAATCTAGGAATCACATGGAGCTCCCAAGGCCCACATCGGGCAGGCCTCTTTCCTTCGTCACAGAGGTGAAACTCTCACTGTAACGAATGTAAGCCCTGAAGGATATGGTCCCTTTTTAGGTCATCCCCAAATGGCTGAACTGAAGCAGAGAGGCCCTTTTTTTTATTTTTTAAATGATGAACAGAATAACTGATGGAGATAGCGGCACAGCAGGGAAGTGAGCATGGGCTATGCCTAGAAAGGACAGGCCAGGGCGGCCCCTACCCAAAGGTGCGCCCAGTGGCTGTTTGTTTTAACAGATCCCAGGGGTGTTGTTCAGTCCCCTGGAGCCACTTCTCCCCCTGGAGCTAGGGATTCCCTCCAGGCTTGCTTTGCCTCAGCTGCTTACCCATAGTGGGGTTCCTCATTCTGCTCTCCTGAGTGCAGCACCTCAAAGACCAGTTTTAGGAGCAAGAAGCGGAGCTGAGAGACTCAGTGGAAATCAATCAGTACATGTACTGCTGCTTTTCCTGCCTGCCTGTCTTTATACTCCGCCCACAAGTTCCCCAGTGGCCTGGCTAAATAGTTGCCTAACAACATCTCAGTGTCCCCATCCACGCTCAGGCCCCCTCCTGCGGCCTATCACAGTGGGTGCATCTACACTGAGAGCTTAGGTCGACTTAAAGACACTTAAGTCGACCTAAACTACTCCCTGTCCACACTGGGCTTTTATTAAGTTGACTTAAGGGCTTCTTTAAGTCGACTTAATAAAAGCTTAAGTCAACTTAATAACACCTCGTTTTAGGTCAATTTAAGGCTTAAGTCGATGCCCTAAGTCAACTTATTCCATAAGTCAACCTAGGGCATGGGGACAAGGGAGCCCTGCATGGCTCCCTTCTGCTGGGGAGCCACGCATGGTTCACTTGTCCCAGGGGGAGCCACGGCTCCCTTGTCCCCATGGGGAGCTGGGGCTCCCTTCTCCCTGAGAGCTCCAGCTCTCCCTGAGGGACAAGGGAGCTGCGGGTCCCCAGGACAAGGGATCTGCGGCTCCTGGGAAGAGGGGAGCCACGTGGGGCTCCCCGGCCTGGGCTGCAGCAGTGAGGGATTCTCCCGCCACCCTGGCCGGGGCTCCAACCACAAGGCTGCTGCCCCGGCGGGGGCGGCAGGGGAATCCGTTGCCGCTGGAGCCCAGGCTGGGGCGGTGGGGGAATCCTTCATTGCTGGAGCCACAGCCGGAGCGGCGGGGATTTCCCTCGCTGCTGGAGCCCCAGCCGGGGAGCCCCTTCCCCTGGGAACTCCAGCTCCCCCCAGGGACAAGGGAGCCACATGTAGCTTCCTTGTGCCCAGGGGGAGCCATGTTTCCCCTTGTCACCAGGAGCCTCAGCTCTCCTGGTCCCCGGGAGCTGCAGGTCCCCAAGCCCAAGCAGCTGCGGCTTCAAACCCTTGCCATTTGACTTAAGAGTCTAGTGGAGACTCTCTAAGTCAACTTCATAACAAAGTCACCTTAACTTTTGTAGTGTGGACACAGCCAGGGAGAGGGTGAGGAAGAGAAGGTGGGCCAAAGCTGGCAAAGAGGACAGGTCATCCCATTGGCATTCATGTATGTCTGCATCTTAGATTTACTTCTTGTGCTGCATCCCAGTGGGTTATGGCTGTCTTTTCAACATATGTCTTTTCAACATAAAGCTGTCCTGCACCCCTGGGTCTGATTCTTCCTTTTCTTACTCTGATGTAAGTCTGTTGACTTCAGTGGAGATATTCCGGATTTGAGTGAAGAATCAAATAGTCTCTTCACTCCTGAACCTCCCTGTTTGTGTTGGCAGAAAGTGGGGGCACCCAGTGGCACAGAGGAAGCACAGGCACCAGCCCGCTACTGGGAAGATCCTTGCTTCCAAATGATCGCCCAAGATTTGAAAGGTAGGGTGTGTGATTTATTTGGGGGAGTGATGGGAATACTATCCCTGCCTCTCCCTAAATGGAGAAATCAGTACCAATATGAGTGAAGGAGGCTCCTTTAGCCCATTATTTCTGTTGGAGGGAGCAGCTGGGAACTCAGTAAGGAACTAGATTTCAGTTCTTTGATGCTAAAGGGTTTTACTTCAAATAATGGGGGGGGGGGGGGGAGAGAGGAAGTTTTAAATGAGAAACACCTTGGCAAATCATTATTGTTTGTAATAAATATTAATACCATGAATGCATAACTGGATGGAATAGCTCATTCCTTCTGCAAATTCAAGGGCCTGACCACACCACCCCGTACTTATATATGAAGTTCCACTGAAGTCAAAACAATGCCAAGTGAGTAAGCATTGCCGAATGAGGCCTAAACCTTAAGATGACAGTAATGCCATCTACAAATATCGTGTTGGGATAGTGAAATAAAAAGGCAAAATTCTCTGCAGCAGGATGGACATTTTTTAATACAACTCAACACCACAGGAAGATGGATGACCTGGTTCCTAGCCCAATGAGGATGTAGTGTAAGGAAAAACACTGAAGATAGTTTCCTCACTTCATGACATAGAACTCACCCCTCTCCATATCTTCTTCCTGAGAACAAATTCCACCTGTGGGACTAAACTAGCTACAAAAGTCCCATTTATGGTGGTGGTGGTGGGGGGGGAAACATGTTTAAACTATGTGGTTTTTCTTTCTTCTACCCTCCAGTCCAAGGTGTATATTCTGTAAGCATTTGCAAAAGAAAACAAGGTGCTGATTAAGAGTGGCATATAGTCCATAGTATTTTACCTTTTGGTGGGAAGTTTAAATAAGGCTGAAATCTAATTAAACAATCACGTAAGACTATATGAAAGGCTGAGATTCCCCTAATGGCAAATTTATTATTGGACTTTTCTTCTCAACAGATAATCTGCAGGCCCCAGTGTCATAGTTTCCTTTGTAAAGACAACTGACTTGTAAAATGAGATATGCTGACAGTTCTCCTTCCAGTTCTGGTTCACAAATGTACATTGTATAATTTGTGTTCAAAAGAAAACTAGGTAAGTTAATGGAGGCTAGGACCATCAATGGCTACCAGACAAGAAGATCAGGGGTGCAACCCTATGCTTGAGGCAAACCTAAACCTGTGACTGACTACCAGAAATTGGGAGTGGAAGATAGGGACAGATAACTTCGTAATTGCCCTGTTCTGTGTACTCTCTCTTAAGCTCTGGTCTGGACCACTTTCAGAGACAGAATACAGGGCAAGATGGTCTGACCCACTATGGAATCTCTTATGTTTTTATAGACTAAAAATTACCATCATGCTTGGCACTAACATATGCTCTTGGCAGAGGATTAAGAGGACTGAGATGGAACCTATCCATTCTCTTCTATAGGTGTTCTTTCCAAATTGGTATTGAGGCACACTAGAGGGGCAGGAGAGGGAAATTTGTAAAGCCACTGTCTCTGCTGTACCTGTTCTGAGATGCAATAGATGACTCTAGCCTCCACGGACATCTTCCCAAGTCAGTCTAAAAATTTTGAAGAACAGAGGAAAGTGACAAAGGGGTAGCCATGTCAGTCTAGTTTAGCAAAACAAACGAGTCTGGTGGCACTTTTAAAGACTAACAAATTTATTTATTACATAAGCTTTCGTGGGAGAAAATCCCACTTCATTAGATTCTTGAAGATGGAAAACTTAAGTGATTTACTAATTGTTCAATTCACAGTCAAGCTAAACCTCATATTTAGGCCAGAAGAACACCAGGATAAACAAAAAAATAACTCATTCATATGAAGGCTGATGTTGTGGGTATAAAACTGGATACTTTTGCAAGAAATAACTTCATCTGATCTACCTTGTTTTAGCGAGATTTACTGTATGCATTGCTAGTGGGTATATGACATTTTATATATTTTTTTTTTAAAAGCATGATATGCTGTTAGTGGATAGAGAAAGGATCTACATCATGAATAAAAGATACAATTGGTTAGATGACAAGCAATTTTATTTTGCAAAACAATCACTATACAGCAACAAATACAATTGCAAATTGGATTGAAAAACATGAACTAACTACCACCAGCCATTCAAGAAATGTCTCTTTATGGTAACAGGCTCTAGAATTATCAGAAAAAACACAGGTTTGTAACAGCAGACTGTATTCCTTCAAATCCCAGCATACAGAATACGATATTTTGTTCTTGTTTCTTTTTTCTCTTTGCTAAAGTTGAAGTGGCTTTTATACTTGATCTTTCCAAGTCTGAAAGGAAATTACTTTCCTGAGAATGGAATTACTTGAATAAGATTACTAGCGAGTGAGCTCTACACACATCTAGGCTAAAATTCTATCTGCTTCAATTTATATAACAAAAGTGGTCTACACTTAAAAGTCATCTCTCTTTGCAGGGCTCTTCATACTTGATTTTCAGAAAATATTTTGGTCCAGCACAGCAAAATTTTTTCTGATATATAGTAATCCACATAGACTGCCTTTCAACTCCCTTCGGATTGTGTAGATAGGCTGGTTTGTTTATATGTATTTGCAAGCAGCCATAACGAGGAAAGAAATGTTACTACTGTACATTAACATAGTGTTAGATGGCTAATACCATTTACTGCTGTACAGTGAAAATACGTGTAATCTAGTGGACACAGAATTATGCCTCACTGTTATTAGTTTCTCTTTAATTGTTACTAGACCCACAACGGTTCAACTTTTACTGGATTTCTTCCAGGTCTAGGATTACATAGAAGCAGATATTTTGCAGGTGTCAAGTCACCTAGAATGCCTTTTCCATTGTTCTACCACTCAACAAATATACTCTGTTTTGATTTTTCCATGATTATCCAATTTGGCTTAATTTAAATTTTCTGTTCATTTCATTTATCTATGCACTGTTTTAAACAGAGAGAAGTTGGCTCTTAGGTACCACTAATTGGCTAAACCTCCTCGCCGAATAGAACTGTTAGAGATGTAGGTTCCAGAAAACTGGAACATGGGTACTAAGTGCTTGCAATTTTTTTAAACTGACACTATTCTTGAGAAGTTAAGGTTCTTATGAGCTTTTTCAGTGAACATCCAGAGTCGCGTTGATGTAACTGACATTTTATTTAACACTAACTCTTGGCTTCTTTTATCTTCATCTCGCTCCACAAAAGTTCTAGAACCCTTTCTATGGAAGGACAATTATTGATTACAAGGACTTTGCTTGAGTTAAGACAAGAAAGCTCATTTCAATGCATGAAGTAAATAACTTGGTGTTTTACACCAGTTTGACTTTGGACTTGTATGTGCAATAACTAAACTTCACTATCCACAGAGCATTTTTTTAAAAAAGCAGGATAAAAAGTACTTGAGTCACAGATTAAATACTGTTCGGACTAGCGGGTGTTCAACTTTAGTGAAGCTGAGGCTCAATAGTACCTTAGGTTCTCTCTAGCATTGGCAAAAGGCATATTAAAAACACTGCAAGGCTAATTTGCATTAATTGATGGAAAGCAACATGATCAAAAATACTGTTCTTCCACTTCCTTCTGTTTTTCTTAAACAATGGCTAGAAATTTGTATGTACCACACCAAACATTTTTTCCATATCAATACCCATTGGTTATTCTAAGCAATAGTACAGCAGTTACCAGGCAGAAATCAGAATCCTCTTGATGCACTTAACATGGTTGCTAAACTCACTGTCTTTTATATAAAATAACTGGCTTACAAACAGCTTTAGGTACTTTATACTGTGAAAAAGCTTTTTGCAGAGTTAATGTGTGACACATGTGGGGCTACTTAGATGCTTGTCTTCAGTAAGGTGCATGGAGTTTGAGCCTGTAATTCACTTTAATGCCACTGGTAACAACTGCTTGGTCAAAATCTCCATTTACTACACTGAAGATTTTACTCTTTCATATTTGTGCAGTTTAATACGGTTAATTTAATTATGTCGAATCCTGTTCTCTTAATTATAAGAATCTTCTGAAAAGACACAAAAATCTTCTCTGACTATGTGTCTTTTCAGATCAACCCCCAAGACACACACATACAAATCAAATAAAAAGACCAGACTACTCAAAAGCTTCCAACACACAAGGTTGACTTAATACACAGTTCATGTATAGCTCAGCTGACAGTGCAAAGATTAATTAGAGATTTCAAAAGGAAGAGATCAATCTGCAAGTGTGTAAATCTGTCATATTATAATATCTACTGTACAAAACATCAGCAGATTTTCTCCACTGATGAGTAATACTACCATATTACCTTCAGCAGTACTTTCTTAGTGTCCATAATGTTGTGTTGGAGTTCTCACCACTCCATTAGATTTGATGTTTATATGTATCTCTGTATGTTTTTGAACACTTTCCTATACTTTTTATAGTGAACATATTCTTGTTGCTTCTTTGTTGAGATTTAAAGATGCCCTATTTATCTATTCAATCACCGTGGTGATTCAACCCACAGGGAGTTTATTTTATGTATGTAATTAATTTATTAATGATAATTTATTGGCATCTCTACAGTATTTACTGCTATATTACTAGAGTGCCTGAGTGTATACACAAGACACTACTGAAGGTATGGAATGACACCCAAATACTTTTTTCTGTGTTTCAACTTTAGCAAAAGAAAAAAATTATATTAAATAAACCCAACATTCATTGTTACTGCAGAAGTTTTTTAAAAAGTTAAAACCAAACTATTTTTTTATTTTAAAAAATCCAGACTACAAACCCACCTCTTTGGAGACCATTTTTCTAAGCATCTGGACCTCACAAAATCAGTCTTGGTGAAGAAAGGAGGGTGGGGAAAAGGAATAATTTTTCTAGCATCACAGAAGAGACTTGCATCTGACACTAAAACAGGGTCACGGCTTTTAGTTGTTACAGAAAGCAATTTCATGCTAAACGTTTTTGTTTTTTTATGTTTTTTTTTCCTGAATAGTGGAAAAAAAAACCCCCTGCTAACATCTACTTTTACATACCTAAAATTGTAACACCAAAGGGTGCAAGAGACACAGATACTGTGAGTAAAGAAGTATAATATTCAAGTATATGAGGGCATATCACAAATGGCCACAGAGAAATATATATATCTATAATACTGTATCAAACAGATGGAAAGGGTGTGAAACCGGTAATGTGTACACAAATCTAGCCGCTTAACCGACATTCTAATCAGACACAAGCCCATTGAATAGGAAGTGCTTCATTTCAGTAGCATTTTTGTTTTTAAACATGCCACTTCCTCAAGCACAATTCAAATGTTTTTCAACTACTATTTTTAGTCATCAGTTAAATAATTTATTGGAATCAGCTATACACTGATATAATTTATCCAGGCCCCAAAATGTTAATAACTTAATCCAGTCTTTCTCTTTCTATCCATTTATATAAAATATCACTTCTTTTTTAATTAAACTTGATTTCCTTTATGTGCCTTTCCCATCTGGTAATTAGACTCTTCAGTTTAATTTAACCTGTAATAAGTTACAGTGGGACTTTCCCCCCCACACACCCATCAACAGAACTGTGAAATGAGCAACTTGGGAAAGTAACGAGTCAGAAAGAGGTGGATGGCCTTCAGGCACCTGGAAAGGTAAAAATGCATTTGATCATAGTATGGTACTCCATGCAAGACAGAGCAGAGCAACAATAATCGTCCAATGTCATACACTGCAATCGCATACCCATGTAAAGCCAGTGTCTTCCTGCTGTAAATGGAGATCATGCCAATTTCTGCATCTATTTGATTATTTTGGGGTTTTTTTATTGTATGGTTGCTACAGTCTTGGGATGTGACTTAATTTTAGACATGGTAAAGAATGAATGTAACACCTGCTCTGAGCCCATTCCTGCCAAGAGCTCATGTCTAAATATTATTACTTCATACACTGCTAAATGGAGCAAATTCATAAGCCCTGCTTAGCAAGGGCAGCCGTAACATCTTCAGCGAGGGTAGCAAGCTGAGGGGATTCCAGCAAGTTGATGCTTCCAGAGGATGAGACGTTGCTGAGTCTGCGTGGTGAAGGCACGCTGGACCTGCCTGGTGACTGCGTAATGATCTCAGCCCCGTGATCTACACGGGCTTTAGCATGCTCTCTGAAGTTTAGCTTCTGGCTGTCAATCTGTTCAAGAAAGGCAATGCATGGAAACCTTTGCTATTAAGTAATCAAACCACCCACCCCCCATCACCCCCATTCTTCTACTGCTGATTTGATTTTAAACTCCCGTCTTTTGTGGTGACATCCTTTCCTATTCACACATCATCCCACCCGTTCAGTGTGCAGCCAACTCTCTACGTCTGCCACAGGACCTCTTGCCATATGCGGCTGAACATCCTCCGTTCCTGAAGTCGATGGGAACTTACCAGGATATGATCAATATGCTCACAGCACCGGACTCAGGAGTAAATTGCCACCATTGCTGGAACAGTTCCTCTAGCAGACATGCCCTGTCCTATGAGCTTGCCAACAATTCCCATCAAGGCTATAGCCACGTGAATAATTCACCATCAACACTGTATCCAATAAAACTAGGCTGGGATTCCAAGGGTGCCGAAGGGTGTTAAGACATTCAAATTCTATTGACTTTCAGTGGAATTTGGGTACCTAATTCCTTCAGGCAGGATTGAAAATCTTATCCTTTCCTTCTATTTCTGAATATTCAGGTCTCTATTTCTGCTATTTCTGAATATCCATGACTTCATCAAATTAATACACTATTCTACATTTTTTTGTCGGAAATGTCTTTTCCTTTTAAAAAACTCATAAGGATTGAACATAAGCGAATCTCTTTGAGTATTCAGTATCTGTCTGTAATGGGTGGAATCCACCCTTATACATCATCACAAGGCTTTATGTGGAGCTTTACAAGTGGTGCCTCAGACTTGAGCTTGTCCTCTGCACAGACATGAACACTATTTGAGTTGCATTGGTTTGTTGTGGTCGGTTACAACAACTGTGTTATTGTTTCTTTTCTCTGAATGGATGAGCACATGGAGCCATGCCCGTGTAAATATTTGCATGTACTAACTGAGTATACATGTGTATATGGGATTCTGATATTTGCATTGTTTGAATGTTGCCCAGATGTTCACTGGAAGCACACACAAAAGGCACATGAGCATGGCTAGAGGAAACATATCTGGAGCATTTCTGCAGTAGTTACTTACTGCTGGTCAATACAGAGTGGCTGAGATTTTCAAAGGCCTCTAAATGGTGTTAGTATCTAGTTTCCAACGAAATAAAATTGGAGTAGAGGTAACATTTTCAAGAGCATCTAAGTCTCATTTTCAATAGTGACATTTTCACTGAGTCTATGTCTACAACGATGGTGGCAAAGTTGCCACTGTCAGGTCAATTTTTTGGGATGAACTGAACAGTCAGATAAGACCTGATCAGTCGATTCAGACATTGACCCAGTAAAACTATCCCCTCGAGGGGTGTAGCGCTGTGTTGATGGGAAATGCAGTAAAGATGCTGTGCTAAAGGGGAGTTAGGAAGTCAAAGGGAGTTACACAAGCTACTCTGTATAGCTTGCATAATTTCCATTGACTGCCACCGAATTTTGCTGGTGATGTAGATTAGCCCTGAGAGTCCTTCTCTTTTTTTTTTAATGACAATACAATGGCCCTCTGTGCCCCAATGACATTAGGTGGAGGAGTCAGTTTTGCACAACCCAACCAATGTACACCATGATTCATGTCACTGCTGACTTTGGGCTGAACTGCATTCTGAAAAGGAGAAGCTCAGCTCATCAGGCTGATTTCTTACCTTGACATTGCCACCTCCAGGTGTATGATGGGCATTTTCAAGGGAACCAACTTTAGCCTGAGCCTTTTCTTTGAAATCCAGTTTCACACTCTCAATTTTCACTCGTCCCCCACCTAGGAAAGCAAAATTAAAAAAAAAAAAATTAAGAAAATAAAATAGTCTACTTCATAAATTTCAAATACATTTTGTTTTGTTACCTAAAAAGATAGTCTTAAGGACAAAGAAGTAAGACAATTGACAGCAGTAGCTATTAATGCCTTAATTTTTGGAACACAATCTATTGTTACATGTAGTGGTGTAATTTCCCTGCTCTGGCAAGAAAGGAGTTAAAAACCCTGAAGAGGGGAGCAGCCAGTAGGAGCTGGCAGCTGCAAAGCCAATCAGGGCTTGGGAATCTGTATATAAGGTTGCTGCAGCCCCACCTTGGGGCAGTCTTTCTCTAGTCTTTGTTGAGGAAGGGTGTGCTGTAGGCCTGGCTATGGGAGGGAGGACCAGAGACAGTGCATTGCAGGCTGCGGAGGTAGGGTATGGCCCAGGGGTTCTGAACTGTGCGTTGAATTGTAGTGGGGTATTGAGGTGGTGCTCAGGCACAGCACATAGGGTCTGTGGGCCAGGGCCTGGAGAAGTGGCTGGATCCCTTCTGACTCCCACAGACTGCCAGTGGGTGGTAAATGGACTGATAGTGGTCACTGAAGCAAACTGGGCCTGGACTGTGCCTTCCCTAGAAGGGATGGAAAAGAGAAGGGCTCAGCTGGATGAGTGGCCACTAGAGCTACTCCCCATTAACATCACAAGGAAGTGTTTGTCTGGTGGGTCACCATAGTAGCAATAATTATGATACAAAGAGATATGCACAGACACAACAGTGGCTTGGTTCAGTTGATAGTTTTTGTTTTGAGGTTCTACAACCTCAGCGAGTTGTTTAATTTTGGACAAATTTAATCATGCTAAATAACTTCCACATGGACTTTTCCTATGGATTAGCCAGGGAGAAAATGTTTCTGTCCCACCTAGTTCTGTCTGGGCACAGGCATTTATTACTGATCTGTCATTTATGGTCTAATAATTCAAAAAAGGGCAGAGTTAAAGAGGTACAGAGACTGTGCCCTCTCTTCAGCAAAGCATTTCAATATATGCTTAAATCCCATTAACTTTGATGGGATTTAAACACTTGCTCAAGTGCTTTGCTGAATAGTGATGAACACAAGCATGCCTTTGAGTACTTTGCTGAAGTGAGGCTCAATGGAGCTCCTGCAGCTCCCACTTGGGTCGATGGTATCTTGTGGCAGGAGGTTCCACCGATTAAATGTGAGTTGTGTACATAGAATTGTTATCTTTCAGGGATTCGAAGAGCAAATGGAATTTGCATCTGAATACATTTGTTAGTTTATATAAGTGAAATCACATGCACATGTGTATATATACATATATGACAATTTAGATTTATTGACTTCATATCAAAAACTTTTGTACACTACATATTCCAGTATATTGACCATCTGCAATATTTTAAATTCTGGTTTCAGAGAGTAGTTTGTAAATAGCTAGATCCAAATTCAGATCTGGTGGTGTAAGCAAGTGCAACTCTGCTGACCTCAAAGGGGGCTACTTACATCCCTGAATTTGTCTCTACTTATTTAGAGGTAAAAGCTTCCCATTTAGGGGTCGAATCATGCACCATTTTAATCACTTTGAGCACAGGCACATTAGATATGTGTATATTAGATTTGGATAATGTGCTTTCTAGAAGAGAAAAGTATAGGTAGGATGCTGGGTATCAAATGCTCTTTCTGCAATTAGGTATATATGAATCTGAAATCAGAATAGAGCTCTTAATATTGTAGGAAGCTGTTGCTTAATATTCAACTCACGATGGCCTGCAAGCAGTATCTCTACCATTTCCTCAGGTACCTACCAGTCAGCATCTGGAGCTGAGGTTTTGAGCAATGCGGAGCTGGACACTCTAGCCTTGATCTAGCAACACATGTAAACACATGCTGAATTTTAAGCACATGAAGGTTTTGCTAGATTAGGCCACAGAGCTTAATATCTTGCAGAATCCAACTCCGAAGAAGTAGGTACATTAAAGAACTTACAATTATCCTGTTCACATTATTGCATGAGTAGTGAATTACTTCAGTGGGTCTAATCACATGATAGGGAAGAGGGATTTGGCTACCAAGATGCCATGTTAGTCCAAATAATTCCTACTTTACCTGGTCTGTGACGGATGTTCTTCAGAGAACCACATTTGGAAGTGACATGGCTCAAATCTATTTTCTTGGTTACAATTTGTACCTATTGAAAGCACGCAAAACAAATTTTAGGAAGGAAAAAGGGAAAAGAGGAAGAGAGCTAGCTTTGAACAATACTGGAAAAGAAGAAATGGTTAGCAGAGAACAGATTGTGCCAGAAAGGTGGGAAACATCTGGATTAATACAGCAAGCTTCCATTCCACCAAGGAACCTGACAGAGATATGTTAAATCTTTTCATTAGAAAACAAAGATGGGAATCAAGAAGATAACCTAGGGTTATTTTTAAGATGCTTCTGAACTTTCATCTTGTGGTGAAAGACAGTGTCTCTCAGTACTGCATTTAGTATGACACATTGTTGGTCTCGTCTGCTTTCTTTGTTCCTTTCTTGAATACTTATTTCCTGGAATTTGGACTTTTGACATCATCCCTTTCACAATGCTCATCCTGAATTTTCAGATTCAAATCTCTTCCCATGTCCCTCTGTCTAAATAAGTACAGAGTAAACACTGACTGTGATTCACTACTGAGTTACTCCAGTTTTACATCCATAGTAGGGTTTACACAGGCATGAAACAGAAATAACACAGTAGCTAATCAGCCCTTCTGTCCAAGCCCTGTTTGTCCTAATTTTGTATTTCTTTTATCTGTCATCTAACTCAGGTAATTTTATATAGTCTTCTGAGAGAGAGACTCTGGGACAGAAGTGCACACCTTTCCTTGACTACAGATGGGATACGCTTTCAGTGTTTTTGTTACTTTGTCTGGGACAATCCAGTGAAGTCAAATATACAGATATACTGTACAGCCAGGATGGGCTTCTCCTGGTACGTCCAGGAGCTTGAATGACTGCCTCTTGTGGAACTGTGAGCAAATCAGAATGATACCACATTACAGCATAGTGCATCTAGGCAACCATGCATTTTCACTGGGGATAGATGGAGCGAGAACGTTGCAGTTTTGGAAAATGTAGTATGTGAAAAGTGTGTGTGTCACTTCCTTGAAATTAGTCACCTTGGCCGGATCATGTGAGTGCTGAGCAATCTCAGCTCTCATTGGGCTCCTATTTTGGGGTTCAGTGGAAGATGTAGCCACTGTAGCTAGCATCTCTAGAGATGCTCAACTCCTTGCAGGACCAAACCTGTGGCTGTACAGATGTGCCCATCCTCTTCCTCCTAATCCCTTTCCTGGCTGACTCCTGAACATTTGCTCTGGTCTGTGGGGAAGGATCAGAAGTCTACCACTGAACACGCAGGATCGACAAACTACCACGCCAAGCAAATGTGAAACATAAGCAAGAAGGAAAATAGTGCTTGGAAGGAAAGGAGACAGAGGGCTGGATGTGCAAGGTGGGTCATCACAGTGAGGGCATCTTCTGAGGTAGCATTGCTACTTACATTTCCTCCCCCCGCAGAATGTTTGATGTTATCCTTGGAACCACATCTGGATTGAATATCGCTAAAATCGATCTTCTTGTTTAAAATCCTAACCTAAAAGGAATTGGAGGTAACTTACTATGCTGTACACGTGCAGGCTAAAGGACCCAGGATAGCTTTGACTACTACTGCTGGTGTGGGCAGTGAGATTTAAATGTTAGCCTAACAGATACAGCCAATTATGGAAAACAGCCTCAGTGTTAAAATAAATCTACTGCTCTTTTCTCCTCCTCGTAAGCTGTCTGCTGGTGAAAATGAAACACAATCAGTGATATTTATCTTCTGGAAGTTCTGTTAGTCTTCAGAATCCCAGTTTGTCTCCAATTTAGATAGCCACTAATCTCCAGCACCTCTCAAGTTGGCCAAGAAGGTCAGTGTAGAGGGACCTGGGATAGCATACTCAGCCTCTTATATAATAATATCAGAGCCAGCCTGCCCAGGGAGCATGGAGCTAGATGTTGGACTTTGGTCTCCTGGTTTGCATTTGTTCATAAACAGACCTCAGATTGCATAGGGAAGTAACCGGTGACAGTTATTGCCATTTTACAGATGGGAAAACTGAGCCTGAGGGCTCACTTATGCCTCTTACCAGACTACGCTGATAGAGGGCAAGGTACACCAGCTAAGCAAAGGACCTGGAAGCTTTCTGCCTTTGTCACCATTCCCTGGTCACTGGCAGGAGCATGAGAGCCAGTGGGATGTGCCACACGGGTATAAAGTGTAGTCTGTGCTGCCCCACCACCTGGACAAGACACCCCTCTTGATACTAGCACTGCTGGCTCCTCCTCTGTGCTTCTCATCACCGGCAGCCACGTCATGGTACTCTGGGCAGGAAAGAGATCCCTGCACCTTTTCCCTCATACACTCAAGTGGCCATCATGTGTTCCTCAGTGACTCAACACACATCAATGACACAGCAAGAGCCAGGACTGGAAACCTGATCTCCTCACAGCCAACCCCGCACTCAGCCCGCTAGCCCCCAGCTGCCCAGTCAGAGCCCCACTGCAGCAGCATCACCTGGCAAAAGGCAGAATTTAATTTTGCTTTGTACCTATTTTTCCTATAAAAAGTGCAGGGCAGAACTGTGGGTGCCCCTACCCGGGGCCATGCAGGCTCCATCCCACCGTCAGTGAACATCTGCACCAACCATCCCAGGGCTCCTCTTTGTGTGCCCTAATGGTCAGCCCTCTAAAGGGGACGTGAGCAGACATTTCTGGAGAGTGGCCATGCTCCACAGGCCTCTGCCTGTGCCCAAAGCCCCTCACTGTGCCTTTTAAAAAGTGTAGCAAATGCAGCTTTTGAAGGTGTTACTGCCTGGCTCCTCCAGCAGTATCACGCACCCAGGCACAACACTGCAGCCTCCGCTGCGCACCTCTGATTGCACAAGCCAGACATACCCAGGTGTGCCTGAAACAAAGCACTAACAGTAAGACAACAAGCAATCTTGTCCCAAACAGGGCTCGGATATTATGGTGAATTATAGTTTCCCCTTAGATTAGATAAGACAGACAGATTCCATCATAGACGGTCTGGCTGGTGCAGCGGAACAGAAAACCGAGAGTCTATGAAATCATGCATGAGGACAAGATGGTTAATTTACTGCAGATAAGAGGAGGAGGATGTTGGTGGACTGGGGCGAACCACTAGAAGAACAGGCAACAGCTATGCCTGAGGTTGAGGGAGCCGGTCTAGCATCTGTCCAGTTTCCACTCCAGGAGTTTTATTACATCTAAAGTTGCTTTTGGAACATCAAACAGCTGTAGCCAAAAAGGCAAGGAAGTTTCCATCTGCACCTGGCTAGGACAACACAACAATTCCTTCTAAATGGCCCCTGGTAACGTCAACCACACCTGTCCGCTTAGGAGGCGGCGACTGCAATGTGCTCTACTTGGGGTTGTGTGGGAGGCTGACTCGCAAGCTATGCAGAATGCAGCTGAGCAGTGCATCGTCACACAGAGGGCATATTACACTCGTACTCCATGTAGCTGCACTGGATGCAGCTGTGTTCCCAGAGAGAGATCATGGAGCCGATTCAAGCTAGAGAGCCCTACCGCTGAGGGTCTAGTTATGGGAGGGAGCTGCTTTTCACTTGGATCAAGCTGGCACTGTTGCATAGCTACTCGGTGTATCACACATCATGTCCATTTGGGAGTAGGGACATGGGGAGAAAGTGAGTGTTTGACAGTGCTCTGTCCTAATTCATGCTAGCTCAGACCACAAAACTGCAGGGGCATGAACTAGCTTGCCCCACTGTTCTCCCACCTAACGTCTGGGTTTTATCATTGCATCTGAATGAGGGCTCAGGTCCTATGTTAGGTTCTCAGTGGTGTTATATTCTTTAATATGTTTGTCTCTGTGGGACATATCCTCAGCTGGTATAAACCAGTGTTGCTCCATTAACTTCAATGCCAATATAAACCAACTGAATGTCCCCAGTGAGGGATTTCTGGTTAAAAATTGATGGCGTGATGTGGCTCAATGTAATTCATTGGGGCCACATCCTGAGGTCTTTACTCGTATTACACAATTTTTATTCAGCTATGCCTGAGTAAAATAAGGACCACAGGATTTAGCTTTACAAGATTAACATGTACTTTGAATTTACAATGTCTCCATGCAAACGTCACCTTTTTGCAAGGGTTGCTGATGGACTTTTCTAGACCACTCTTCCATACGGCATTCATCACAGCCCTGTCTATAATGTAGCTGACAAGTAGGACCAGAAAAGCTAAGATGACCGGCTGTTATTTAACTGACAGAGAGAGAGACAGATTCACTGGTACCCTCTAGCTGCTTGCTGTATTTCTGGTAACACTAAAGCAGATGCAAACCTAGTTTAACTGACCAGTGGGGACAGTCTTGTGACTAAGACACTATACTGGGGGACACAATCTGGATTCAATTCCCAGCTCTGCCACAGACTTCCTTTGTAACCGTGGGCAAGTCACTTAATCCCCCTGTGCTTCAATTCCTCATATAAAATAGGGCCCATCCAGGTATTGCCTTACGGGTATGTTGCCAGGATTAATCCTTGTGACACTCTCAACTACTAGACCAGGGGTCTGCAACCTGTTGCTCTGGAGCCACATGCGGCTCTTTGGCTGCCCCCTTGCAGCTCTGGGCTCCCCCAACCACCAGGGTACCCTGCAGGAGGCCCATGCCTGGCTCTGGGCTTCCCCCAGCCACCAGGGACCCCATGGGCAGTCCATGCCAAGCTCCAGGCTTCCCCCCCCCCACATAAGGGGACCCTGCAGCAGAAATCCTGGCTCACCTCCCTGCACCTCCCACTAGGAGGCTACACCCATTGTGGCTCTCAAAACACTTTGTTATTGAAGGAATTTTCAAAAATGGCTCTTCTTATCTTTTGGGTTGCAGACCCCTGTTAGACTCACGGTGACCATGTCAGTCCAGGAGATAGCGAAGCTGCAGTACCATTGGATCAGGCCTTTTGTCTGAGCTCCTGTATCTGAGTACGACATATATGCTATTTATTTCCTTTCCCTGGCATGATGCTGGCAAACCAGGTGCCAGCTCATTCCAAGGCCACCATGCCTCACTGAATAGTGACCAGTGCAAGGCTGGAAACCAGCCTGCCTCACCTGGGTGTTAAAAACAGAGAGTGTTACAAGAATGTGTTTAGAAGGCTGTAGGTACTAACTCGCCTTATACCAGCCATATCCCATGTTCTAAGCTAATGTTTAACTGCTTGCTCTGTAACTATAAGAATGTTTGCTAAGACCATCAACTCTCTGAAGTCTGGGGAGAAGCATTACCAAGTGTGACATGCGAGTTTACCACAAGAGGTGCCATCTCCTCCCCACAAAAGAAAGTCTTGGACATCAGCCAGGCCACTGTGGAACATGAGTGGACAGAAAACTGTGCTGATTGTTCCCCCCACATCCATGAAGAAGAGACATGCAAAAATGCTTGTCCCATCGCTTTGAGTGCTAGGGAAGGGAAATAAAAGTTCCTGGTAGGAGAAATGTATCCCTTTGCTATTTGAATGCTGAGGGGTAAAGATTTCTAGGCATAAGCAAGAGGTCCCTAGCTGTTTAGCTTTAAAGGATGAATAATTGTGGCAAATAGCATAACATCTGCTATCATGTTTTGGAACCTAAGAGTGTATCTCATTTGTGTGTGTATGATTACTTGCTTTAACATTGTAAATAGCTTTCTTAATTTTTTCCCCTACTTAATAAACCTTTACTTAATTTATTACAGGATTGGCTACAAGTGTTTTCTTTGGGGAGAGATCTAGGGTCCACTTGATCTGGCAAAAGTGACAGACTGGTCCTTTGGGACTGGGAGTAATCTAAATGTTGATGTGAGTTTTGATGTAAGGGACCATCTATCACAACAGCAAGTTTGCCTGGGTGGCAAGATAGACTGGAATACCTAAGGGGACTGTTTGTGTCTCCATGTTAAGGCTGTTCTAGTGCTTGAGGGATTCACATGTGTTATGTGGTTGGTAAAATCTAAGAATAGAATTCACGACTACTTTGGGGTTCATGCCTCTTTCTTGGCACTGAGGTTGGCATTCCAGACAGCCTGACATCCAGCTATAGTTATTTTGCACAATTTGCAGGCAAGAATGAGTCGTTTAGCTTGGAGAGCTTGCTGCATGGACCTGTCTCCCTCTGTATAGATATTACGCCAATCAAACATCAGGTCTCTGACTGCCCACTGGGCTGACTGAAAAAGATCTTTGTCAATGGCTGTCACAGTAAGAAAACGGATGCTAGTAAGTACCACTTAGTAAGCTTCAGAAACCCCTGAAATAATTTGTCATGTTTACCTCTCGAAAGTATGTTTGCGGTTAGTGAAATGATTTCTACATTTTCCTCTCTTTCCTTTGCCACAGATCAAACTAAATAGGTATTTACTGAAACATGAAAGCCCACTGTCGAAGGAGTTTTATGTGTTTGTGCTTTATTTCAACACACTTTTTAAAAAATCCTCTCATATGTAAGATAGGGGTCACATGAGTGAGAGAAATGTGCGTCAAACATGCAGTCTGGCTCTGACTCCCCAAGACCTTTAAACCAGATAGAGCTAGGAGAAACACAAAGCTCTCTTTGCATTTTCTGACCACATACCCGCCTCAGTAAAGAGTCAGTAGCATCTCTTAGCAATGACCAGCAAGCAGTATTAGCTCTTGGAAATGCTGATGCGGGGCAGACTGTGTAGTGCTGAGTGTGTGTGCTGGCAGAGGGATTGTGAAGTAGTTTACAAATAAAGCCAAGACCAGGTGATAAAGTTGAGTGACAACCTGAAAGAAAGTGGCAAAAGTGTCTTCTCTAATCTGCCACACCCTGTGTGTTAGACTGAAAGTAGGGATCATCTTGCCTGAGGACTTTGCTAGCAGCAATGTAAAGAAACAATCCCTGGAATTATCTTTGCACTGGGTAATAGTCACCCCTGTGCAGGGACAGCACAAGGTTTATGCACCACTTGTGTCCTAGGCTGTGGACTGAAGTGAGGTTTAAGGGGCGTGTAATGCCTTCTGCTGGCTCTCCGCACAAGGCTGAACACCCACTCTCTGCATGTTTGACTCTCCAAAAATAGACGGATATATTTGTAACATACTTCAATTGTTTCACACAAAAGAAGGTTAAAGCTTTCATCCGCAGTGCTCTCTCTTAGCCTGCTCCTGTTCACTCTGAGGTGAGTGGGCATCATTCTCTGTAACAGAAATGGGATCAACCCACATCACCATCATCAAAAATCCCCCCAGATTGTGAGACTATATAGCGTGAAAATCAGAAATGAACACAAAACAAAACACACAATACAAATATACAATATGTACATGAGGGCTGGGACTGCCAAAGGAGTTTAAGGGACATTCAAGCCAGGAGCAACAACCAACTGAGGCGTAAGTACCACTAAGGCAGAACAGAAAGAGGAGGAAGTTAAGATTCATCTACAGAAACTCCATCTAAAGCTTTTTGATTATGTACAATATCATGTGAGCATTCAAAAGTGTCTGCCTCAACTTTGGCAGACTCCTCGCTGCTATTCTTCTTTTCAGGTTTGGTTTCTCCCTGATAGCTAAAATTATGTCACAGCAATTTATGATGGGTTACCTAAGATCTGGTGTGATGCTGACATTAGCCGCTGGCCAAACTGGATGTGAATGAGAGAACAGCAGTAGTCGTCTTATGTGCCAACTTCCTTGTGCTCAGACTTGGCAGCATGCTTTTTCATAATCTTTTCAGTATCCTACTGGATTGAAACTGCTGGGCTCTCTCTTACTCTTCTGACACCAAATGCCCATGATGTGTAGGAAAGCACGGAGGAGTAAATAGTTTGCACAGCACAGAGGAGACTTTCTTTCAGCACTCTCCTTAACAGTGACATCCAAATGAAGGTTAGTGGGAAAGTTAAGCTTTTATGACAATGCTCCTCTGTGTTGGTGTGGCTGGAATGGGTTTTATTGCATGATACTTAAGCTAATCACTGCCCAATGAGCTGCTACTGAATTCCACAGTTGTTGCACTTCAGAGTCCCACAACTCTTGTCTTGAATTCATTCGGTCATCAGAAGCAGGAATTCTGCACTGCACCATGTGCAGATCGGGGCATAATTTGCCAGTAAGCTCTAGTTGCCTCTGCTGAGTTGAATTACACCTGCTTGTGTAACCCACATGCCTGAAAAGGCCATCTCTGAGAGACCTGCTGAGGGTGGGTTACTGTTGCTGGGCAGATTAGCTACCCACAACTAGAAACTTCCAGAAGCAGGGAGTGGTAGTATTTTGAGCATGCTCCACAGGGTGTCTTGCTGGTGGGATGTGGTGTGGTCAGTCAGATCACATGAGAGCAGCAGTCTGTGCGGACAGCAGGCTAGAGCTGCCTTGAAAGGAGACCATGTGCTCAGTTTTCTGGAGAGAAGCTGAGCCAGGAGTGAACAAGATGTTTTCTCCCTGTAATGGAGTCATTTGAAACAGACCTTGCAGACATGCATATGGGACTGAGGGCTGGTTGCAAAGGAGAAGAAAAAGCCTGCATGGAATGCTACAGAGGATTCCAGCAAAGGAAGAAGAGGACAGCTATTTCTTGCCACTCACGCCTCTACACTGGAACAGAGACTGTAGATGAGAGTTGGGTGAACTCCCCCTGGACTTGGGGACTCTTGGGTATCTTTCCTGCGGGGTTTTCTGTAGGGATTGTTCTTGGTTAATTGTATTTTGTTTTCTTAGGATAAGGTTTATTTAGTTAGTAGTTAATAAAGTTCATTGTTATGTTTATGGTAGTAGTATTTTAATGTGGGAGTGTAGCTCTGAGCAAGCTTCGCTGTGAGTCCCATACAGACTGGATCCTGGGTCTCCAGCTGCTTTCTCCATAGGGATTGGGATTGATTTCTGTGAGGCACTGGAGAAGGGCAACTAAATGAATTTTAGCCCACCCGAAAGGTTACACTTGCACATCTGAGGATGTGGTTCATGTCTGGAAAGCTTCATGGGATGAAAATGCCTACAGTACTTCTACAATTATGAGTTTTCTCAGTATATTTTGAAACCTGAACTCTATGTGGTAGAACCTAACCCCCCTTCACAGACACAGATTGCTGGCCTGTATGGTGATTGGATGTGCAAAGATATGGGCACGGTGGGGGCATTATCTACACTGAGGCAGAGAGTGAGGCATGTGGGTGATATGAGCAGGAGCAGGGGGAAAAGGGAAGACAGGAGAAGACCAGAGGGGAGAGAGAGGGAAAGCCAGTGGATCTGCATAGTCCAGAAGTATAGGGGGTTAGTTCTGCTCATATATGGGGCTATGCTTGTGTCACAGAATTTGAATCTGGATTTCAAAGATCCCAGTATCAAAGGGTGTTCTGACCTGGCATTTCTATTCATGCCCATATCTGCTAGCAAAGGGAGAATTATGTCCACAATGGGCATGTATATGTTGAAGAACAAAGTGGAAGGCCAAGAAATAGAAGACAGAATCAAGCTTCATTTTGCTCCACAGCAAAGGCAGTGTCCATCCCTGCATACAGCTTGTGAAAAGAGGAACTGCATTTCCTTCTCTCCAAAGTTAATTCTCTTCAGATGCCATTCGCAGCAAAAACAAGACTGCTGAGAACACTGCTCCCTAACGTTCAAATTACTTTCCAACCACTGGGCAGACTCTTCATAACTGACTTCCCTGGCCCACCCTACCACCCTGATGCCCACGGAAACAAAGAAAAATGAGATACAGAAGAAATTACAGGCTCTGAATATATTTCCCACCAAACTGATCATTTATGTTCTCCCAAAATTCCATACCTTGTAATTATGGCTGTGCATGGTCTTTCATAAGCTTTCCCACAAGCACTATGGCTAAGGCGTTTAAAATATTCCAGCGTGGCTTCATTTCATTAACATACTCTTCAGTGAAAAGAGAAAGTTTTCATGTATTCAGAGCCATTGTTAATGAATGTTTTGTCCCTAAAATGTTTACATCCTAGCCCTACCTTTTAATATATTATTGTAAGATACATTTGGGACCTATTATTTTTATTTCCTGATCATGCTTTTTGTACCTCAAGCACGGGCTTCTTTGAGGTCAATGAGACTTCTCACATGCTCAAAATTATGTCCATGTTTAAGCATCTTGCAGAACTGGCATCTTGGAAAGTGCTCTAAGAGCAATCACACTATGTAGGCCCACCACGGAGCTCATCAAAATAGGGGGCCTCATTCTCTTCTTACCTACACCAGTTACTCAGCAGTGTAATTGTGCTTCAGTGGAGTGATTCCTGATGTATGTTGGTGTTAGTGAGATGAGAATCACACTCATGGGGGAAAAGGATTTTGGAGAGTGGGTAAATGAAAATTTGATCAGCACCAAGCAAGATTCCAAAAAAGGGTGCTGGAAATGCCCATTGATTTTAGTTTTTAGCAAAGGCTGTGCAAGGGGGGCTTAGGCCTTATGAAGAGGGCCTCTAGGTCCACCAGTTCATACGAACCCAAGTTCTCTGTCTCTTTAGAAGAAATACCCCTCTGATCAGTGATTTATGGAGAGGCACCAAATTCATAATTGTGGGGAGTGACATAAGGGGGAAAGGTGGGTACATGATGTCCTTATACTCTGCTATGGACACCCAGAGCCTGATCCAAAGCTGATGGAAGTGTTTCCACTGACACTTTTGCTCAATCTTGAAGGAGCAGTTGTGGTTAAGGATCCATTTGTCATCTTTGTCTGCCTCAGAGATAGTGTGCAACTAAGTCAGACAGGGCCCTAGCCACAGTTATCTCCATATCTCCCATCACCTCTAGTGATAATGATGAAAATGGCTTGGTCATCTTCATTTTGACAACTTGGGCCACTTGGAGACTTCAGCTGATGCAGAATTTTCCAAGTAGGTGAGACCACTGGAAACACAGAAAACTTGTACTCTGCACAGAGTGACCAGTCATGCTTCCATTAAAATAAATGGCAAAACTCTTCATAGCTTCAATGGCAGCAGGATTGACCCCTCCAATCCCAGGATAAATTCAAGGTGTTGGCTCTTATCTTCAAAAACCAAAATGTTCTGAGGTCCAGTATGAACTGGCTATCTTCTTAGAAGACTCAAAACACATCACTTTGTTCAGGGTGGCTAACTATAAAGACTGGAATTCCCCAGGGCAATCCGACTCTTGAATAATGAGCATCATCTACCTTTTGCACAACAAGAAAGTTTCCTGTTCTTTATTGAATAAGAAGGTCCGATAATGTAATATGCTAAGATGGGCACTGAACACGTTCTGCAAATCAAGACTTCAAGGTGACTCAAAGGAGGCATTTCAAAATTGAGGCACCCAAAATCTTTAGTCATTTGGAAAAGTCCCTAAATTCAGGCATCGTGGCCAAAATGATGTAAAGGATTCCCATAACAATTGTGATAGACATCTTGTATCTCCATGTAATCAATACATTGGTAATTAAAAGGTTATTTCATTTAAATTAATATGACCCTTTAAAAAGATTACATTTGTGAACATATAAATTATATTGCACACACATGCACACATTAAAATAACATTATTCATTATTAAGATTGCAAAGTCTAGCACTCAAAAGTTAGGAAATGGCAGAATTATCCCTGTGCAACCTTAATTTCATCTCCTTGTGCGTCTGCATTAAGACGCAGTCTTTAATTACATGGTCACATACTATTTTTTTCCACGGGGCTCCTAATTCAGTGCACAGGAAGGACCTGCTCTGGGAATGACATACTACCAGTTTGTTTTGTGTGTAATTTCCTAGGTTTTAGAAAAGCACTGAACTCCTCCCCTGCCCTGAAATTCCATCATGTAACATCATATTGACACCCCCAGGGGGTTTGGAAGCATTGGAACATTTAGATTCACCACACCAATCTGTTCATTTGATAGTTAAGAGACTAACTGCAGTAATAGGTTGTCGCCTTCTATATGGGCCAGCACTGGGGGTGGGAGTTCACAGATGTTTTCAGACAGCAGAGAATGATGAGATTCAGGAATCTTGGAATCCATTCCAGGCTCTGGAGGGGAATATGCTCTATTGGGCACTGACTCCTCTTGTCATTCCCCCCAAATGTGATCCCTTCTGCCCTGTCCCCTCCAAATTTCCCCTATCCCAGTCTTGTCTCTTCCCCACCACTGGCTGCTTGTCCCAGTGCCAGTCTCAGCTCCTCAGGCTTCTCATCACAGTCCCAGTCTCCTTGTCCAGGAAGTCCTAGTCTTCCCTTGCCGATTCCCAATTCCAGTCTCCCTTCCTACGACCCTACCCTAAGTTTTATTGCCCAGCCATTTCCAGTTTCCCCCACCTCCTAGCTCTTCATCCTGTCTGTTTCTCTCCTCCACACTGACTTCCACTTGCTTCCCTTCCCCTCTCCAAACATTGTCCGTCCATTCTAACTCCTAGCCCCAATCTACCTTCCCCAGATCCTCATCCAGTCTTTGTGTGTTGTTGCCTCCCATGCTTCTGGTCTCCAACTCTTTGCCCAGTCTGTCACATCCTGGGTCCTTATCACATCTGTCTCCCTTTCCTCTTTCACCAGCTTCCTTCTGCCCCACTGGTTCTCAGGTCCTGTCTCTTTGCCCAGCTAATTGTAGCTCCCCTTCCTACTCCCTGTCCTAATGTATTTTCTTACCAGTCCCAGTCTGCCAAGCACCCAGGCTCCTTGTCTACTAATATCTCAATATCCCCCCATCTCATTCTCAATACAAGTTTCCATCTCCTGCCACCAGCCTTCAGTTTTCTCTAACCCAAATGGATCAGGTGCCCATTTCCAGCTGGGTGGAATGGACTGGAGGAAGCCTGTCTGTGTGAGATCAAGCAAGACTCTGCCCCATGACTATTGGGATTATAATTGAGCACATGGACCACTCAGCCACTGTGCCTCATATAGGCTTATACCTTGGCCAAATTTGAGCAAATTTTCATGGGGACAGTAAAAGCCAGAACCCTGACACAGAGGCCAGCCCTCCATGTTTAAAATTCCTATTCCAAAACATGGGGGTTCTAGGGCTGGTTAAAAAAAAAAAAAGGTTGCCAGAATTTTTCACTGCAGGAAAACCAATGCATATTCCCCTACCCTCATCCTTGGAAAGACATGAACTGTTTTGGCTAAAATTTATTAAAAAAAAATCAGTTTGTGACAGACACTTGGCATGGAAAATTTCAACTCCAACAATTAAAGTTTGGCAAAGTTATGAGCAATGGAAAACCCTCTTATAATGGGATGTGTCAGGCAACCTTAATAACAGGCAGTACTAGCAGGCCTGCCTAGGACCATTTTTGAAGCATAATGAACACTGATTTACATCTTTGAAGGATTCAGTTTATTGCTTCTTGCAAAACTTCATTATAGCCAAAAACAAATCCTGGCATTTATCTAGTTAATCATATGGCCAGATCACTGAATCAGCTATTCCCTTCACAGCAAAAAATAGCCCATGTCAGCAGAATGCAATAGAGAAAGGAATAACTGCTGGGAGTATAAATCTTGTAAATACTACTACTCTTATGCACCAAAGGAAATCAAATGCTTAAACTGTGGCATTAAATAAAGATCACAAACACATGAAATTCCTGAATACCCAAATCACATGGAACAGAGGTCAAAAATGGTGTTCATAAATGTATCATATGGAAAAACTCTCCCCCTAAAATTAAGAAGTGAAGGGGGAATTGTAAAATATTCCTTAAAGTTGGGGGGAAAGATCTGTATGTTATCTTTAAACCAAATTGCTAGGATGGTTATTTTTATTATTGTTATAAAAAGTGAAGACTTGAATTATACCAACCAAAAATAAAAGCCATGCTTCCGTACATTTTGTTTCTGATATTGGATTTCAAAAAGTAGATGCAAAGTTTGCCTAAACATTGAGCCTGACCCTACAAACTTTTGGTGCGTCTACACTGGCAACTTAGGTCGACTTAAGGACGCTTAAGTTGACCTACACAAAGCCACGTCCACACTAGGCTTCCTTAAGTCGACTTAATAACAGCTTAAGTCGACTTAATAACACCACCTCTGAAGGTCGACTGAAGCCTTAAGTCGATCTTATTAAGTCGACCTAAAGCTAGTGTGGACGGCTATGTCTACTGTTAAGTCAACTTAACAAGGTCGACTTAAAGTGTAGCCACTCTGTTAAGTCGACTTAACAAGGTAGACTTTAAGTTGACTAAAAGTTGATCTTGTTAAGTCAACTTAACAGAGTCGACTTAACTTTACAAGTGTAGACATAGTCTTTACGACTAATAATCCTTACTCATGCAAATGGTATCATTGACGACAAGAGCTTAAGTATCTGCATTTGGATGAACTCCATTCAGTTCAGGCCCAACATTTTTAAGGGGAGCAGTATTCAATCCCTAAGGCTTGTGTAAATGAGGTAAGGGAAAGAAGAATGAGGTTCTGAGAGTATATCTACTCCGCCAAAAAAAATGCGGCAGAGAGTTTCAGACCTTGGGTCAACTGATTTGGGCTCATGCAAATAGGCTAAAAATAGCAGGATCGATGTTCTCACTTGGCCTGGAGCCCAGGCTCTGAAATGGGTCTATCTGGGACGGTCTCAGAGCCCGAATCCCAGCATGTGCGGTAATCTCTACACTGCTATTTCTAGCCACATACTGCAAGCCCTGTGATGCCAAGTCATTGGACCCGGGCTCTGAGACTCACTGCATTGGTTTCTGTTTTGCAGTGTAGGTGTACCTTTAGTGTCTATCTCACCCTTTCAAATCTGCCATTTTAAAATGAAACCAGTGCCTAACAGAATAGACTCTCTCCCCTTTAGCAACGTAAATGTACTTCATCTCAGTTTGCCAGAGTAGAGCAAAGTATTTAATATCACCTTATACAAATCTCACCCAGAATGTGCCTGCATTTTTTTATTTGGAAAAAGCATTTTCTGTGAACCCCCATTTTCATTTCAAATTGACAAAAGGCAGGTTATCCAGAGCAAAGCTGTCTCTTCAGCTCTTCCTGGGGATGGACTTCAGAGTGGCTATTGCATATGCTCATTACAGGGCATACCCGCTCCCCTTGAGTTACTGAAGTGACATTACACAATAATATCTGTAGTATGCATATGCATACAGCACTTCTCATGTTCAAATTCATATAAACTATAGGCATATCTGTCTTGTAGTGATGTGTTAAATAAGTACTTTGGCAATAGTTGACTTTCAAAGTAGATATACACCCTCTAAAATATGCCTGCTATGTCCCTGATTCAGGAATGCTCTGACTCATAAGCTTATCTTTAAGCACATACTTAAACATATTTTCTGAATGGTGACTCAGCTGCTTTAGGCTCAGTTACAACGCCCAGTGGCAGAGGGGTGGCTGGTGGGGGCAAAAGGTGCAGGAGAACTTATGCCTGGGTAACACAGGAACAGACATCATGGGCCCAATTCTGCTCTAAATTGCCCCAGTCTTCTCTGCTGTCTTCAATGGACCTACTCCACATTTACTCTGATGCAACTGAGAGCTGAATCTAGCACAGTGTCTCTCGTCTTTAGTGATGTTCCGGGGAACACATTCACCCGGTTCCTATAGCCATGCCCACAACTCACCCAAGATGTACACACCGTGAGTGTGTCTACACTACACTTTCCTTAAGTTGACTTAAGCAGCTGCTTAAGTTGACTTAAGGAAAATTTAAGTCGACTTTACTAAACCTCATTTTAAGTCGACTTAAGCCAGTGTAGACCTGGAGATCCCCTAAGTTGACTTTAAGTCAACTTGGGGGACTCCAGGGCTTCCCCACTGCCCTCCCTGCCAGGGGGGCTGGCACAGGGAGAGCCTGGCATGCCCCCCAAAGGGAAGGGCAGAGCCCTGCCCACCCTGCCCCTATGCCCTGCCAGGGTCCCTGTCCTCCTTTGCCCCATTGTACCCAGGTACAGTGGGGCAAAGGCTGAGCCCCCTGGCACTTGGCAAGGGGTGCCCCCCCTACCACAATGGACCTGTCCCAGGTCCACCTAGCCCCTACAAGTCGACCTAGGCATCCAGTGTGGACACTCTAGGTTGACTTTGTAGGGTCCCCCTTAAGTCGACTTAAAATGTAGGTGTGGACATGCTAAGTCGACCTAAATTACCAAGTGTAGACATAGCCCATGGTATTCAGTACTGTTAGCAGCACCGGCAGCTCCTTACCCCTTTAAGCTTGGAAAGCCGGGGATGCAGGAGTGTTTCCTGCACAGGAGCACTGGGGTGAGGAGGAAGGAAGTTCTCTGTCTGCACATTAATGGCAGCGCAGCACATAATTTGGGGCTCCATGTTTATTTGTCTCCTATCATCAGTATGGGTAATTTTTTTCAGAGACATTTGGGTCAGAAAGAACCATCGTTACAGAATACTGGCTACAAAAGGAGCTTGCTTCACACCTCTACGTCTGGGCAGCTCCACCAAATACCTGCAGTCAGCCCCTTGTCTATTCATTGTGCTGTCTTTGGACCTCTGGACTTTATAGCTAAAGCAGGAACTCGGTGCCTTAATGGGAATTTTGTGTGGCAAAATAGGACTTTCAGTCTACCCACTGCCCCCTCTCTCCGCCACCATTCTGAGGTGCTTCATTAAATTAAACCTCCTCCTTCCCGACAGTTGTCTTTGTGTGACTGATTAGCAGAGCACTATTCACAAAGTTCCTGTGGTGTCTGTGCACTTTAACCACTCCTGAATGTTGGTATGTAACAAGGGTGACCACTTCACACACGTCCCCTCATAGACAGAGGTCACGCTGTATCACCCAGCCTCAGTTTCCCCTATTGATTCTTCAATAAACCCCCCCAAAGAGGCTTTTACAAGTCCAGTAACCACCTTTCTTGGAGTCTGGTTTTATTAACACAAGGTTTCAAAATAAACACAAAAAGTCCCAGCTCTACACTGGACTTAGCCCTGCCTCCCTGAGGAATTCCTCTGTTTTCTAAGCCTCTGAAGGAGACCCAAGGCCTGGCCCACCTTCAATGTCTTCTCCAGTTCTCACTATATTGAAACCAGTACTTCCAGTTTCACTGTGCAGTCCTTCTGTGGCTGACCACAGGCCTCTGTTTTTCTACCCCAACAAAGGCCTGGTTTAATCGGTCATGTGACTTAATTCCTTCTCGCTATGTGGGGAGGCAATCTGCTGCTGGACAAGTGGGCTGAGATCTACCTCCCATCACATAACATGGTCCCATATTTATATACCAGATTTTCTAAAACATGGCTGAATGCAATTTGTTCTCCACGGCTTTGAGCAGACAATGTGTTTCTGTCTTGATCTCCAAAAAAGCTTCCAGAGAAACTCTATTCCACAACTGGGTTTGGATGCATGGTTTTTTATTTGCCACATTACTCATTACCAAATGCTTTGCTCTTTTTGAATGACTGATGCTAATAAATATTTAGGGTCAAGTTCTCAGCTGAGGTAGATCTGCGTAACCCCACTGAGTTCACTGAAGTTATACTGGAGGTCTTCAAAGCGTCTGATGAAGTGGGATTTTCTCCCACGAAAGCTCATGTGATAAATAAATAAATGTGTTAGTTTTTATTATAAGTGTCACAGGACTCCTTGTTTGTTTTGCTGAAGTTATACTGACTCACAGCACTGAAGATCTGGTCCATGCCCTAGATTTGATATTAGACTTTTTTAAAATTATATTTTTTAAATACAATTCAGTTTTATCACTGATTGCATGCATGTGGGTGCTCAGCTTATATTCCATGTCAGTCAATATTCTTTGGTATAATCAGTACATTTACAAACATCTTCTCACTTCTATGGAAAATTCCAAGAAGGCGGCACCAAAATAGCAAAATCACATTTGTATCTATAACAGATCCTGCCCTCCCCCCCAATTGTCCCTAAGGCAGTCTTAGAAAGCATAGATGCAAGTGGGGTGCTTCTGAAATCATAATGTTTCTTCATGGCTGATGCAGTGCTAAATTCCATCTGAAGCCCAACAGACGTACCCACAAGCAAGTTGCCAAGAATGATACATTTTATCATACTTTTCTGTAAGGAGAAAACCACCTAGTAGCTAACATCATAGAGCAGAAAACCCCCTAAGTACTCAGTACTGCAGAACGTCCACCTATTAAATACTTCTCATCCTGCATGCTACTAGTAGGAACCAAATATGATACAACATGGACTTGGTTTTCCCCTCAATGTATGTTTCTTCTGTCATTTAAAGTCATGTTCCTTTTAATTTTTTTATAAAATGGTGAGACAGAGCTGAATTTAAATTAATTTGTTGGATGATGAATTTCTAATGAGATTCCAGGCTGAAACCCTGTATTTCTTTCTTGATTTATTTAACTTTCAAACACCTCCTGCTTCTTCAACCAAGCACATCAAACCTTGGCAGGGTTGCAATTCAACTGTTTTCCCCAGGACCACTGTAAGCCAAGAATGGACTTTGGGTTAGGTTAACACATGCCTCCAGTGAAACAAAAGATTCTGTCTAACTGACACCTTAGGGTTGCATATCTATACTCTTTATATAATTTTCCTGTCATGTTTGCATACTGGCCCATACATTTTTTCCCATGGTTATTGCTATCAGAACTGCAGCTTCAACCCGAGTTATAAAGCTCAAGCTTCTTTCTATTTCTTTCATACATCATCATCATCAGTAAAAGCCGAGAGCAGACAGCAGTTCATTACAGCTGCTGGAATATACACTACCGGACATGATAGAAGAAGGCAACAACAAAGAAAATCAATTTGTTTTCACATTTTTCCATGATAGGCTGATGCCGTAAGAATGAACTAAGGAAAGAAACTACCCCCAAACCTCTTGTCTAGACAGAGGAAGGATGAGCTGCTAGAGAAGGCACAAAGGATGTATTCAGTGAGTCATTCTCTTTGCCCAAGCCACAATATAATGATCACAAACCTCTGAGGAATAAAGAATCAAAAGTCCTTTAACACCAATCATATTTTTTATATTAACCCGTCAAATTCTGCCTGTAATCCCCAGAAGAAAGAATTGCCAGCTGCAGTAGTATATCACTACAGGAGAAATAATACTTATTACTTTGAGAAAAAACCTCAGTGTATGAGAACCATAATATCTGGCAGAAAAATGAGGCAAAATTTTAAGTAAGGGATTGTACACTAGCTGGTTGGAGACATTCATATGCATACAAAACTCTGAAGCCTGGCAATCCTCGCCATACTAATCTACAAAATTTATAATTCTTTATAAAAACAAAGACAAAAACATTTACTCAATGGTCCCTTATTACAACTTAGCGAAGATTTTGTGCAACATGAAATTTATGAGTTTATCAGGGTGCTGAATGGACCCTGGGCTTTTACAACATGTACTACAGAACACATGCAGAGTGAAGTAAAGTGTTATCAGAAAAAATAAAAAAGAGATGTCAAAATAAATGAAGAAAATACACCTGGTGATGCATTAACCTTATTGGGATGACTACTTGGCCACAGGCCCAATTCTGCAAGGTGCTGATCACTCTAAAGCACCTGGCAGGATTAGAGCCTTGATACTGAGACCTGCATTGGGATTTCATTATATCATTATGCACTTTCTTCATTCCCAAAGACCTACAATGAATTGATATACACAGAATTAAAATGTTAAGATACAACTTCTCTTTAAAATTCATGGAGGGTCTGGAAACCTTGTAAGAACTGGCTTTTATGCAAGATTGTCTAGCACCTTCTGGAATCAGTATGGTTATTTAACATTTTGGTATCTATTCTCTTCGTACTCAGATTAAGGTTCTGACCTTGCATGTGATTAGAAGTTGCAGAATTGGACTCAGGCCTTGTCTACACGAGAATACTTGTCCCGCAATAAGTTATTGCGGGACAAGTAAAGCGCTATAAGTATAGCGCTTTCTCGTGTACACA
>ML685817.1:7697943-7764661 GCA_007922175.1 Pelusios castaneus | reverse complement strand
CTGGGGCGGCTCTCAGCAGGAGCCCCGGCGCTTAAAGCGCCGCGGCTCCTGCCGAGACCCGGACCCCGGGAGCTGTGCTAATTGGAGCCGGCCCCCCAGCACAGTCCAGGGGTTCGGGTGGTGGCATATATGTCAATTTCACTGCTCAGCTTGAGCAGTGAAATTGACATAGTTGACAGCTCCGATGTCCCAGAGTGGCTTTGATTGGCACTCTGGGACATTTCCAGTGGCCAATCATTGCGCGGTAAGCGTACACACGAGCTCAAATGCGCAACAGATGATCTGCAACAGCTGTTACCACTCTCGTCCGAGTGGTTGTTGGATTGCGCTACAACAAGGGGCTTGACGCGCAACATCACCCTTGCACGTATATACACCGTGCTTGTTATCGCACATTAATGAGTTTTAATGCGTGATAAACTGATCGTGTAGACAAGGCCTCAGAGGCCATTGGAGAGCAGACACTCAGTATGCTATTCTTGTGAGGTGCTGAGCATCCTTAACTTCTAATGAAGGCAATGGGAGCTAAGGATTCAGAGTGCTTCATAGGGGACACTCAGACCCTGGCAGGCTTGGGTCATGAGTCAACATGAAGTGCAAAGGAACATTTTATGATAAATAAAGTAAACACGTTTTTTACAGCCTCAAAAGGAGGTTGAATTTGGTCCTTGTTTTAGGCATATGTCTAAGTTGGTTTCACTTTTACTGATCTAACTTGTCCAGTCCTATATGAAATTGCTGTCTTTTCTGAAATAATACAATTGAAAAGTAATACAAACAGAAAGCTACAAGATACAGCAGTGACCTTTTATGAACAGAAACCTTGCATGATTTCAAATAATTCTGACCTCTATGTGATGTATGTACAGACATTTCCACATGCATCCAGAGGAGATAAGGAACAGGACTGGCGGTTGCTAGGGAAACAAAGAGCTACACAGTCCAATCTGTACCCCAAAATGGAAAGCAAAGTGTGAGCTAACAAAGAGTGCATTAGTGAAATTATTTTGGAGAATACACTCTGCCTACAAACACAGGAATTGCTGGACAGAGGTCCATGTAGTCCTGTTACAGTGGACAGTACCAGATGCTTCAGAGGAAGATGTAAGAACCCCACAATAGGCAAATGTACTAGATCTCATATTTACCTCTAGAAGCATAAGGTTAAAATCCCTTCCAAAATTTTTGTCCGCTTTAACTATCAAAAAATCAGTCTAGATATTCTTGTTACTCATATAAATGTCCAATCCCTTTTTGAATTGTACTAAGGGCCTTGGCCTCAACAACTTCCTGTAGCAATGAGATCAACAGTGTAATAATACGAGTGAAAAAGCATTTCCTATATTATTTTTGAATTCGTCACCTTTTAATTTCATTCTGTTACCCCTTGTTCTTGCTATGAGATTTAGAGAACAAAAGCTCCCAATCCATCTTCGCTATGCCATTCATTATTTTACATACTTCTACTTCCTCTTATTCAACTCCTGCATTTTACAGTTGTTTAAATCTAATATAACACTTCATCTTTAATTAAGGTTATTGCCTGTTTGACTCTTAACCTGATTAATTCCTTGGTATTTAAATAGGGAATTGAATAAGCAGTAGCTTCTGGTTTTTAGGTCAAACACATTTCTGACTTGGAAAGTACATTAGACCTCTCAACTGGCCTCAGTGAGGCATGAAAAAAATCTTTCCCACAGTTAATGTTCAGTTTACAATTTTTTGAAGATCATCCTCAAAATTCGAAATCAACTAAACAACAAGTGCTTAACTGTGACAACGGATGCAATGTTCCATCTGTAATTTACGGGGCATCTCACAACTGCCACCTCCCAGCACATTAATATCTTCACTGTGTATTTAGAGTACATTGTTTGTAGATTGTTTTAAAAGTTAAACTCTTACCTGTCCCCCTTTAGGCTGATACCTGATGTTGTCTGTCGATCCAATTTTGGACCTGACATTCTTGAGGTCTGGCAGAGGCTGGTTAACAAGTCGGAGTTGCTTAGGTGTGGCTGGAGATTTTGGAGGAGTGCGTATGATGGCAACTTTCTTCTCAGTGGGCACCAGTATAGCAGACTTGGGAGTGCCTGGAGTATGAGGGGTTCTGGAATAGCTTGGGGTCCCAGGAGTGCCTGGGGTGCGAGAAGAGTAGCTAGGCGGGGTTCCAGGAGTGATTGCAGTAGATCCAGGGGTAGTGGGCGTAGAAGTGCCACTCTTTCCTGTCCTGCTGCGAATTGGTTCTGATCCTGTATTGAAGACAAAGAGCATTAAAGTCACAAGGAAAAAAATCTCTCTTTCTTCATATTGTGTCTGCAGAAACTATGACACCTATAATTGTAAGTATCCCTCAACAAAACATTTCACACCTGAAGCAAACCCCACCAACTCAGTGGAAAGACCCACACTGATGGCAATGGGCTTTTGGATCTAGGCATTAATTTAGTCTATAACGTGGAGATGGTTTTGATCTTAAACTTCTGAACAGTAGATTTCTAATACATGGCTGCTTTTGGTCAGGCACCATACCTAGTAGCTTTGAAGAATCCAGAGGGTAAATCCTCAGGTTGTGCAAACAGTCATAGCTCCATTGACTTTGAAGGAGCTACAAGCACTTACTCCACCTAGAGATCTGCTCCTAGGTAATGATTGTTCCATTAGGGCAACTAAACAAGGTTATTATTGCAAGACTACTTTTATTATTATTTAATCTACACCTAGAATAGAGTCCATTCAAGTCACGTCCACATCTGAAGTGTAACATTTTGGAGCATTTCTGGCGAATGCAAAATGCATGCCTCGTTCTTTCTATTATGAAGAGAGTTTTCTCTCAGGAAATCCATGTATCAACACACACTGTCTGAAAGGCATACAAACAGCAGCAGCCAACTGTGTCCCCATTTCACTTCACTTCAAAGCTTAATCAAGGCAATTTCAATTCAAAAATTATTAAACTAGGTAGCAAAGAACAAACTCAGAATGGAGTCAGATGGCTCTGTTTTATTGCTTTCCTTGCTGTATGGATGCATGTCCCTGGCTTCCATTGAGGTTTGCTGGAGAGTGCTAAATATCCTGGGCCTCTTAGTGTACTCAGAAGGACTGATCCAATGTCCAGCAAATTCAATGGGAATCATTCTATTTATTGCACTGGGGTTGGAGGAGACCCATGTACTGATGCTCCCTAAGGACCAAGTCTCTTTGTTGAGCATGACACATTAAACGATGAACCATTCTTTACTCTCACCTCTACTTGTCCCAGATTGGGCTTTTTCCTTCCCAACCAACCATCAGTCAAGGTTTTCTCATTGCACTGAGTGTGCAGGAAAGAGAATGGGATTTTTCTGGCCCCTGCAGTCTTGATGTATTTATTTTTTTGATTCCCCAGGCTTCCCCTTTTGGCAAATGTACTCTGGTATATGGCTGCCCCAGTCAGGAGGTTGGGCAAGTTGTCCATTTGCTGCTTTGGCAGCCAGGGTCACTGTGTACTGAGAGGGCTGCAGTTTACACCTGGATACTCAAACTGGGATTTTCAACAGATTTTCAGTGGAATGTGTGTCCCTAACTCCCTTCAAGAACTAGGATTGCCTGATGAAATCAATAGGCAGAGGGTTTAAAATGAACATAAGGATGTACTTCTTCACACAATGCACAGTTAACCCATGAGGCTCATTGCCAGGGGTTGTTGTGAAGGCCAATCGTATAACTGGATTAAAAAAAGAATTAGTTCATGGAGAATATGTCCCTCAATGGCAATTAGCCAAGATGGTTAGGAATGCACCCCATACTCTCAGTGGCTATGTCTACACTTACAAAGTTAAGTCAACTTCACTAAATTGACTTAACAAGGTCGACTTTAAGTCGACTTAAAGTCGACCTTGTTACGTCAACTTAACAAATTGACTACACTTTAAGTGGACTTTGTTAAGTCAACTTAACAGCAGAGATAGCCGTTATATTGGCTTTAAGTCGACTTAATAAAGTCGACAGCATTAATCCCCATCTACACTGGCCTTAAGTCGACTTAAGGCATCGATTTAAGGCTTGAGTCAATCTAAAAGGAGTTGTTCTTAAGTTGACTTAAGGAAATGCTTAAGTCCACTTAAGAAAAGCCCAGTGTGGACGCAGCTTTGTTTAGGTCGACTTAAGCGTCCTTAAGTCAACCTAACTTGCCAGTGTAGATGCACCCAGTGTCTCTAAACTGCTGACTGCCAGATGCTGGCACTGGATGGAAGGGGGTGAGAATTTCCTGTTCTGTTTATTCCCTACGAAGCATCTGGCAACAGCCACACTCAGATATAGGAAACTAGGCTAGATGAACATTGACTTGATCAAGTATGGCCATTCTTATATTCTTAGGCTTCTCTTAAAAGGGTTGTAAGAATGACTTCTGAAGAGGCAGAGACAGAAGAATTCCTGTACGACAGGAGAGTATCAAATCCAGGTTCTGAGGCCTGAGCTGAATGCCAGACTGGCAAAAGGACGTATCTGGGGAGGTAGGGATGGATTTAGTGAGAGTATAGAATATGAAACAAGGATGGTGAGGTCACAAAAGTATTAGGTTGCAGAGAAACATACGGGTGGTCCTTCGTACTGAAGAGGAGATGGAGCTATTGAGGGAGAAAGAGTTCTCATCTCTGTCTCGGTCTCCTGATATACCTCTCCGAACAGGGAGGATGGAGGAAGGTCTTGGTAGAGAGGAACGCTTTTCTGGACTCTTGGTTACTCCATCCTGATAGGAGCAAAAAGAGAAGAAAATGTCTTGTTTGTAAAACACAGTAAACATAATTATCTAGATTGCCATCTCTCACTAATGCTAGTGTGATTCCTTGGTAGCACCTGCTTCATACCAGTGCAACTGAGATCCAATGAGGTCCAGCTCTTTTACGTTTCATGCAGGAAGTTCTGATGATAATTACCCAGCTCTGATATATCACTTCACTCCTTAGGGATTTAATGCATTTGAACATCTAGCTTTTGGACTGACTGCCCTTTAAGTGAAGAACTTTAAAAAGGGCTCAGCATTGGCTGAACTCTGCTCACACTGAAATCAATGGTAAAATTCCCCTGACTTCAGCGAGAGCTGAGTTCGGTCAACATCAAAATCCTTTTGAAAAGCCTCCTCCAGATTTTCAGTTTGCCTAAGACAGTGCTGTACAATCTAGCAAATTCATATTTAGAGCCCTGAAAACCTTCGGATATCCACTTTATACCCACGGACCATTTTTGTAGATTGGATGCAGATACAAACTTTGTATCTGGCAGGGCTTTACTCATTTTTACAAGGCTTCTTCAATGTCTGGCTGCCTATTTCAAGGAAAACCCTCTGCTATTTATTTCCGAGCTTCACTGGAAACAGAGTTCTTGCTGTCCTACTGATTTAACCAAAATGTATTAAGGCCTGATTTTGCTCCCACTGAAGTCAATGCCAAAATCTGATGTGAGTTTAGTGGGGAAAATATGGGCCCTTGGAGCTTGATTCAAATCCCAATGAAGCCAAATCAGGGAGTCTTTCTATCAACTTCAGGGAAGAGCAGTTCTGATTAAGAAGTCATGGAACAAGAAATCCTGAAAGGTCATTCAGTGTAATGGACTTTGTCATGTAAATTTAAGCAAATATCCAAGGTCTATTCCTGACATTCCTTGGGATTCCTGCAAAGGGACTTCAGGATTGGGGTGCCAAGATGTTTCAGACTATACATTATTAGGTAATGTGAGGGCTGAAATGCTGCCTTTTGAGATATTAAAGGTGTGTTATATTTCCTCCAAAAATGAGATGCTTGGAGAATTTTGGCTGCTGATTAAATTTTCAAACCAAGACTGTTAGCTACTGGAGGCTTATCCTGTTTTCTTCTATATTGTTCTTTCCCATGTTTAGACCAGTGTATGTCTGCTTCTTTACCTCATTTAAACCAGTGTACATCAGAGTATATTAAAGAATTTGGGCATTTGTGAGGCTGGAAGCCAAATGTAGTCTGGCATGAGCAGCTGTCTCACCCATGGTAATCCCAAGGCCTGACGCAAGAAATATCTGGCATAGGATGGTCAGAAAATGGATGCAGTTGGGACAAAGTGGCTAACTAGTGTAATGTTCACCAAGTTGGCCTTCAGTGGATGTGTAAAACAAGTGAAACGTGAAGGGGGACCGGAAGAGGAAGCCATCAGTAGGAAGAGGCAAGACAAAGCAGACTTCTCTTCCAGCAACATATCATGCAGCATCCTCAACACCAGTAAAGCTACATTTTGCCCCAGTATAACTGGTCTCTGCTTTCAGTGAGAGTTGTGCCCTCTTCTGGTAGGGATTGGATCTGGTCCCCACAGAACATGAACTAACTTACTGAAAGGGAAGCTGGTGCTGTTGTTTTTAGTAACTTACATTTATTTTATGACCAGTTTACACTAGGAGCTAGCTCCTCTGTCTCAGTAAATGGGTTCAACTCCTCTGAAATCAGTGCAGTTGTGTTCATTTCACCAATGGCAGATCTGGCCCAAGATGTATAATTTATGGCTTTTTCAGCGCTATTGTAGCCATCTTGGTCCCAGCATATCAGAGACATAAGTGGAGTGAGACAGTATCTTTCACTGGCCAATTTTTGCTGGTGAAAGAGACAAACTTTTGAGTTTACACAGAGCTCTTCTTCAGGCCTGGTACCCAGACTGTCAGAGCTAAATATCAGGTGGAACAGATCAAGAGTTAACGCATATTGTAAGAGCAGTTAATACCTTAGGCTATGTCGACACTTGTTAATTTAAGTTGACTTAGCATGTCCCCACTCAAAAATTAAGTCGACTTAGAGGGGACCCTGCCAAATCGACCTAGAGCATCCACACTGGACGCCTAGGTCAACTTGTAGGAGATAGGTGGACCTGAGACAGGTCCACGGTGGCAGGGGGGCACCCCTTGCCAAGTGCCAGGGGGCTCAGCCTTTGCTCCATTGTACCTTGGTACAATGGAGGCTGAGCCTGACAGGGACGCTGGCAGGGCATAGGGGCAGGGTAGGCAGGGCTCTGTCCTGCCCTGTGGGAGGGTACGCCAGGCTGTGGCTGTTTCAGTCACGCTGGCAGGCAGGGCAGTGGAGAAGCCCTAAAGCTCCCTAAGTCGACTCTGCATCCACTTTCTAAAATCGACTTAGCCAGAAAAGTCGACTTAAAACTAGGTTTAGTAAAGTCGACTTAAATTTTCCTTAAGTCGACTTAAGCTGCTGCTTAAGTCGACTTAAGGAAAATGTAGTGTGGACGCAGATTAAATTAAATCGACTTAAGCAAGCTTAAGTTGACTTAATTTGTAAGTGTAGACGCACCCTTACAGTCATAGGACAAGGGAGAATTAGTGGTATAATGTACGTCATTTATGACACAGCTGAATTTACCCTGGAGAATCTGGAACAATCTCCTTTGGTTTTATACATGGGGCTCAAATTCCATAGACTGGATCCCAGTTGTCCTGCTATTGGATGTGAGTAACTCTCTAAGTAACTTCAACAAGGCCAGGCCTATACTGCAGACATATATTGATATAACTACATTGCTAAAGAGTGTGACAAACCCACTCTCCTGAGTTATGTAGTTATAAACCAACTTAACCCCTGGTGTACACAGTGCTAAGCCAGTAGAATAGCTTCTCCCATGGACATAGCTACTGCCTTTTGGAGAGGTAGATTATCTATGCCAACGAGAGAAGCTCTCCTGTTGGTGTTGGAGTGTCTTCACTTAAGCGCTAGAGTGACACACTTGCACCAGTGCAACTGTAATGCTATAGGTGAGGACAAGCGCTGAGTAACTTCACTGAGACTTATTTAGATTCAGCAGTGAGAGAATAAGATCCATGGAATTCACCTGTGCACTTCTCTGAGCTACCTCTCTCTATCTCTGCTACCTTACCTTAGCATCTGATTTTGAATATGGAAAGCAGTCTCTTGGGCCTGCGGAGGAGGGCCGTGCAAAGTAACTGTCTGTATCGAGAAAAGTAGCCCTTTTAGAAGTTAGTGAGCAAGCTGAGCTGGGTCTTGGAGGAAGCAATGACTTTGCTCTAGACTTTGAGGCAGGAATCTTTGACAAAGAGGCAGTCTAGTTATGAGAAAACAAACAAAAGAAACATAACATGAAGCTGAGCAATGAGATGAAAGGAAAACATGCAAAATGGATAACAGAAAAGATGCTAAACTATGAATTTAACTTCTTTTTTGCAGTCAGTACATGTAAAATTCTAAAACACACATGCAAGGAAGTACTGGGTTTTTGAAATAACAGCATCTAGCCTGCGGTAGCAGCTGACTCTACAGGAACATTCAGACAGCAGCTGAGAAATAATTCTCAGCTCAGGTACACATACACATGCTAACTCTGTTCAAGCTAATGCCTAAAAATAGAAGTGTATATGCAGTAGCATGGGCAGTGGTGGTTCAGGCCAGCTGCCTCAGTATCCTGGTAGTCAAGTGGGATTGTCTTCAGGTGGCTACCCTCAGCTGCAACTTGTGCCACCGCATCCATACTACTATTTTTAGTCACTAGCTCAGGCAGAGATAGTGTGTGTATGTCTACATGAGCTGGGAATCACATCTCCTGGATGCTGTGTAGATAGATGTACCCTAAGAAAGGCCTCAGTCTAGCCCACCTTTTTTGCAGATGCAGTTTTGTCCCCTCTGAACTGCAGATGCAAAAGTTGGCTCGTAAGCATTAATGGTCGGTGGAATTTGCAGGACCGAAAATAGCACCTGCTTTTTTAAAATCAAGTCCTGTATATGAAAAATCTCCCTCTCTGGGAATGTTCCACAATAAAATATTAATAGGAGGCTTAGGCCTAGTCTACTCTCGTGGCACTTTTTGTTGGCAGTCGAAGGGAGATACACAAGGTACGTAAAATACTTTGTATATCTCCCTTCAACTTTGTAACTCCCACTTACCTCCCTATCTACACTGCGCTAAGTTGAAGGGAAATGCCATTCCTTCAACTAAGCGCTTCTCTTTTTATGGCTCTGGAGTTACTACATCAAATTCCAGATCGATTGAGTGTGTCTTGACTGATCGCTCAATCAAACCTGGAAAAGCAAACTGACGGTGGCAAATTTCCTGCCATCAATGTAGGCTAGCCCTCAGAAAGAAATCTAACAGTGTTACCCAAAATGGGGAAATGACATCATAACAACACCTCTTCTACCTCATTTACCCTTAAAATCCAGGGTAATATAATCATGACACTACATTAGAAAGATTAGCACATCATTATGGGCCAGATTACGAGCCCCTTACTGACACTGGCAAGCAGTTACCCCCACATCTCGTTCCACTGAAGTCAATAGGACTACTAATGCCTTACATAAAAACTAATAAATTTATCCTCACCACACCCTTTTTAGGGAAGATATTACAGATGGGGACTTAAGGAACAAAGAGGCAGATTCTGCCCTTCTTATTGATGTTAAGTAGCTCCATTATATAAAAAGCACATCTAATTTGGACTCCAAACATTGCCAGGACAGTGTATTGCAAAAATCTTCCTGTCTTTAAAACAGTTAAGGAGAAAGGATGGTCTTGGGGTTAAGTGATCCAGTCTGGGACCCAGGAGATATACTGGGTTCGATTCTTCATTCTGCTATGAATTTCCTTTGGTATTGTGGAATGAGGTACTACTCAGCATGAATAAGGGAGGCAAAATCTGACCCCAACAGATTAACTGACTTGCACCAGATGTGTGCAGTAGGGACAGTAATGGAGTCCAGTCCAGTGCTTTATCTACAATATCATCCTTTTTCCATCGCTGTGTCCTTTTCAAGACAGGAAGGTATTTTTGTAAAACTTGTCCTAGCTATGTTTGAGGGCCAAATTGAACATACTTTTGCTTTCTAACAAATGTCCATGAAGGACCATATGCTATTGGCAGTCTCTGGCAGAACTCCCGCTTCTGTAAGGGCATGCTGCTTATGTGGGACTGAGCAGTATGTGGCCCTTATAGTAAGAGTCAGTGCTTGCAATGGTTAAGAGACTGCTCAAGATGAAACAAAGACATTTCATTTATGTCATAAGCTAGCTAGAGAACACGCAGTCACAATACTTGCTTCCTGATATGAATTAGCCAATGTTCTTAACACAGAGGTGGGATGGGGATATGATCCTCTCCAGGAGGGTGGACCTGCCTAGCTCCGTTGTTCAGAAATACGACATCTAAATGGTAATCAGGTATTAAGGCTCTGAAAATGGATGATAAGCATATGCAACTGCAATGCTATCTGACGTGACAGCTGGAGTGGAGTTATAGAACTCTTATGAGAAGGCCATTTTGGGACGGTTGAGCAACACAATACACAGCAAAGCAGGAGGGAACACAATAGTGACTGGTGCTTGAGGGATCAGGATGTGGACTGCTCCAGGGAATTAGGAGAGAAGGCAGAAGGAGGAGGGGTGTTCCTGGTATGGGGTGCACTAGGGACTGTAAAGGAAGACAACAGAGCAAGAAGAGCATATATTTCAGCTCTTTGTCCTAAAACAACTGACAAGAAGAAGAAAGAAGATGCAAAGAAAGGAGACAGACCCAGCAGAAGAATATATGCTGCTTGTTTGTATTAGTAGTGCTCCAATGGCATAGAAGTCTTTGGCAACAAGCAGATATTGACTTCTTCTAAGGTGATGATCAACATTTACCTCAGAGGAAATGAATTTTACTGTTGACCCAAACAGGAAGTCGCTATATGCACTGTCACTTATATTTCTAAATGTTTTAATCAGCAAAATCTACAGACCGCTCAGCTGTGGCTAGAGATGGGCCAAAATTGCAACACTGGGTCAAATACTCACTTTGAGAGAGTTCAGATCTAAATTTGGATCTAAATAACACATCTCTCATGACAGCCACAAATTACTTATGCCGTTGTGATCAACATCAACATATTATGGATTATAATATCATCTAATATTATTTGCCAAGCACTGACAGTGTGTTTAGTGTTTTACACAGTCCCTGTCCCCATGTTGCTTACAATCTAGTTAGACGGACAAAACAAATCAGGCATAAAGCATAAAGATTCAAAAGAATGGGTTCAATCTGAGAGATCTTTGTTGTGGTTGTTATTCAATAAGGTGTGAATAAACAGTGCTACAGTTGTGAGCTAGTGTATGTGGGCTTCTTGGAGAAAAGAGTTGCAGAGCAGGATTTGAAAGAAAATAAGTCAGGCACTTGGAGCACTGGGGTGGGAAGGGTATATAGGCAACATCAGAGAAGGGCTGGAGAATAAGAATGACTAAATGGAGGTGGGGCAATACTCACTGGAGGGTTGGAAAGAATCAGATGTGGCATGCATGATAGCAGAGATGGTGTGGGTGTAGGCTGCACTGAGCCTTGAAGGTAAGGATGGGGAGCTGGACAATTTTTTTAAACCTAACATCCTAAGGTGAGGGAGGTCCAGGACATGGCCTCAGCTAAACCAAACAGGAGACACATTTGCATATGAGATGTCACTGATTAACATTTTCCAGAAATCTGTGACCTCTGAGGAGAAAAGCAATAGAAATATAATGCTTCATCAGAAGACTCTTTTCAGCCAATCATGAGGCAGGATTTTCTTTTTGTATGTAACAATCCAACAAGATGACAACAACAGATTATCAGATAGTGTCCATCAGTTCAGCTCCAGTGTGCTCCAATGGAGCTATGCTAATTCACAGCACCTGGAGGCCTGGCCCTAAATATTTAACATTACTAGACTTGATTGTAACTCAGAGGCTGTGTGTCAACTGTACAGTGCCTGGCACAATGGTGACCTTATCCAGGACCAGGGTTCCTAAGTGATAAAATAATATGAACAATATATAATAGTAATAATAAACTACTATCAAAAACTATACAATTATCTATTTTTGTAATTCTCAGGTTCTCCAAGGAAAATTCTTGTAATTAAAAAATAAACTCAAAAGGGAAGGCACAGTTATTTACTGAAATTAAAACAAAACCACCCTAGAGAGGATAAAAAGAAATTTTAGAAAGACAAATGACCAGAAGATTATTTTACTTACTGAAAGTTTTTCCTTTGCTTGTTTAAATACACCTGGAGCCTGGTTTGTTTCACCCCCTGCCGCTGTTAAATCCAAAAAACAAAAAAGACCCTTGATGGTTAAAAATAAGCATTTGAATTTCTGGACACCTTTAGTGTAATGAATTGTCTTTTAAGCACCATGCAGAGCAATGATCTAGTGAATATTATATGCAGTATATGCAGCCACCTTAAGAAATAAAAGAATACATGTTACCACATTTGTGATAGTTCCAGTTAATCTATGAATTCTAGCTAGCAAATCAGAATTATGTTTTCCTATTCCTAGTGGTTTACAATTGAGGGCCAAGATTTTGAGGATTGACTTGGGATTTTGAGACATCTCAAAGTGGCCTAATTTTCAGAAAACAACAATTAACCTCTGAATATCGGAACCCTTTCAGGCATCTCAAGTTGGAAACTCAAAATTTGAGGCATCAAATGACTAAGCCACTAAAAAAAGAAACTGATTCACTGCTATGTATTCACCCTAATTTATCCTGCTATAAATACACTGATGTCAATACAGTCACACTTGTATAAAAGTGGAATAATGCACAGGTCAATCAGACCCTCACACTTTAATCTAATATTTTATTATTCAAGCCACTGTGAATATCTTCTTTCAGTGTTCTCTTGTCATTCTTGTATGATGAAACACGATCAGGCTATTCCTTTGGAACAACAGGCTATTCAGGTCAGGCTATTCCTTTGGAACAACTGAGGTAAGACTGAAAAAGTTTGACTTTGATTTTGTTCTAAAGGAAAGTCTGAAAGTTGAGGGGCTTTTCAAAAACTTGTGTATTAAGTATCATACGTAAAGCTATGTGTTATGTGAAATTTAGCTATTGATGAAATCTTTTGAAATAGCACAGTACTGGACTCTGAATGGTCATAGGAGGAAAGACGGGTGGTCACAATCAAGTTCTCTTAGCTGGAGTCCTGGATTTTGTTCAGTGTGTGAAACCAACTCCAAAACGTTGTCCAAGGTACCAAAGATAGGTTTCCCTTTCACCTTGGCAGTTGTCCCAGCACATTCCCTTCCCCGTAGCAGTAGGGAGGGATGAAATCCTTGTACTCCAAACAAGGCTGCATTTCCCATTTAATACTTTTTCCCTTTTAAATAACATTCTTGCTTTGTTCCTTTTCTTTGATTTTAAACTGAGAGAGTAGGAAAGAAAACTTGAGAGAGAGGAGAGAGAGAACAGAGAATTGACAGTTTAGTTCTGTTTATAGCTGAATGTATTCAATACAACCCTTGTGCATTACATTTGACCACATCTGTTACTGCTGTTTTTTAAAATTTTTAAATGTTTCTCTTTATTCCTTTGGTATTTAGCTCCAATTGCCCACAGCTACAAAGTAAAGAGCACAATTGTGCTTTTGTGACTGACTTACCTGAAAGCATAACCACTCCTCCATCTGAGCAGAATACCTGGATCATGACGTCACACTGTCCTTTTGTGCTCTGCTACCAGTTTAATCACACAGTAAACATATTTAAGTCAAGTTAGACAAGCCTAATGCATGTTTGCCCCAGTTCAAAGGCTAAGCAACTTTGCTGGCCTACCCTATGACATCCATGATGTGATGTCATAAAGGCGGAGTGTCTTCTAACTTCAGCCAATCAGACAACATGATGAATATTAAGGTAAAGTTCAGATGATCAAATAAAGCTGTCTTTTCCTTCTGCCTTCTTTCTCTTGAGGATATTGTGGTTGCCAATAAAATAGACAGCTTCTGCCCTTGGTTACTACCAGTGACGTGAGTTATTTTCTGTCTCTTGACATTATAGGAAAATAGTGATATCTCATTTACTGCCTCACAGCATGGTAAATGTGGACATATTTTGAGTTTTTAATGGAGACACCTGTGTCCCACACTATTGCTCTTTGGGCAAGTTTCATTTTTGAAGTACAGAATGAAAAACATGGAAGTTCTGGCTGCTTGGAATATGTCAGAGTTATACAGAATATTCTTTGGGGACATTTGAGTCAAATTGAATGCTAGCCACATCAAACCAAACAGAAAGCTCTCACTAATTTCAGTGGAGTAGACGTTGGTCTCAAACAAATTATGTTATATTCAACAGAAAGGGAGAATGGGAAACATGCTTCTTGGTTTACAACATTCAGTTAGGAAAATCTAAAACCCTCTCAAAATCCAGGAGTCTGAAGATGTCCAGGGACAGATCCAGTCCCTGTGTTGGTTAGGACAACCTCAGGGGTGTGCATATTTCTGCTTGGATGCCTACATCCCAGGGGGCAATTCCATGAGATATCCATCTATGCCACCTTACCTGCCCCAGCAGCAATCAGTGGAGTGACTGCACTGATGCAGAAAAGATGAAGAAGAATCAAAATATGGCTTTTTGTGCTGCCTTGTGATTTTTCAGCTGTCTTGAGGGTGTGCCAGTTTTAGTTTGTGGTGACTTTCTGTTCATTCAAGTGACTTGGTTCATGTTTGTGTGCTTTATAGATGAGACCAAACCTCAATGTTCAGTTCCAGACCAAAATTATCTCAAATTTCAGATCTGGGTTTTGGTTCAACCCATTGTAAAGGCCATGTAATTTAATCTGATTCAGAACTCTTGCGAAGTTTGCTGATGTTTTCAATGAGGGGCTTTTATTCAGTTTCAACTTATACTGTTTGAATAAATAAGGAGTTTGTCCTTGGATTGTATTTTCTTCTTTAGCTACTTGTTGGGTTTGTTTTGAATCTAAGAGAATTCCTCTATAGATTAAAAATAGGGGCAGATAGAAACACTCATTCTGGAACTAGTTAATGCTAAGTGATGGGCAAATTTCCCCATGTGTTTCTACTGGAACACCTCAATTCTGACTATAAGACATTAGGAAGCAAAAACCTTTTGGATGGTTTATGATGGTCCATGCAAGAGAACAATAGCAGCATACATACGAAAGAGGTGTAAATATTTGCAAGGATGTAACTCTGTAAAGCCAGTGTTTAATGCCATAAAGAAACACTTCATTATTTTAGCTTTACGCTTTCCTCAGTTCCCATCTAATCATGCCAAATAATTAAGAATTTATTCATAACCAATGCAGGATATGAAACCTCGTCTACAATGTTGAAGGACTCATTAAACCAACTTGTGCCACCTAGTTCATAATCTCACCAAACACTTTGGGTTCTTTGAACAATCTTTGAATTATGGGCAAGGTCGCATTAAATGGCCCTGGAGTCCCAGCCTGCCCACTTTCAAGGGACCTCCGGCCTGGGGCCCCAGCCTCCCCACCATGGGCCCCTCTGCCAGGAGCCCCAGCTCTCCCCATCCAGCCCTGATTATGGATCTCATCCTCTAGTCTCATTAAGATGTGTTTGGTGAAAGAGCAGAAGAGGCAGGTGGCAGAAATGGCTTTTAAGCCACCTTTTCTCTCCTTGGCTATGGAAGCTTAACTCGACCTAACTTAGTCCCTGTCCGCACCAGGCTTTCATTAAGTCAACTTAAGAAATTCCTTAAGTCGACTTAATGAAAGCTCAGGTCGACTTAATAAGAACTGCCGGTTAGGTTGACCTAACCCTTAAGTTGACTCCTTAGGTCGACCTAAGCACAGTGTGGACGCTTAAGTCCACTTTATTAGTTTGACCTAAGGGCAGTTAGGTCGACTTACTAAGTCCCCGTTCAGGGGAAGCACTTTTTAAATCAACCTAATAAGGTTGACTTTAGGTCAACTTAACAAAGTCGACCTAACTTTTTGTAGTGTAGACATAGCCCTTGATTTTGAGCCACTGGGGTTTGGAGTTTAAGTTGGAACACACTGGAGACTACTCTAACTTACATCTTGCTAACCATCCTCCTTCCATGGTGAAGGAAAAGGCGCAGGTAGGGACCACTAAATTGTGAAAGCAAATGCATGGTTATGCAGGTGGTGTCAGAGAGAGGGCTTTAGATTCTTTGCCGTGGGATGTTGTTCCAAAAAGGATTGCTAGGAAGAGTTGGGATCCACCTAATGAAGAGAGGAAAGAGCATCTTTGCAGATAGGCAGGCCGGACTATCAAAGGGGCATTATGGGCTTAAGCCCCAAGCCCCAGCCAAAAGAGGGCCATGGGTTCCCAGCCCTTGGGATAATCCACAGATTCCCACTCAATGCCAGCAGGGCAGGAGTGCAGAGACTGTGCTCCTGCCCTGCCAGCGCTGTGGGGAGAAAGGGGCAGGCCCTGGAGCCAGAGGGCCCTGGAGCTTACTTGCTCTGTCCAGGGGGCGAGGCTAGCTGGTACGGCCTGTATTCTGGCCCAGCGCACAGCTCTCCAGGGCCCAGGCCGTGGCCCTGGGGATGCTACATTGGGTTCTGCTGTGCTGCATGCCAGCCAGCCCTCCTCCCCTCTTTCCCCCAGCAGACTGGGGGCCTCACTGTGGGGGCAGGGGCCCCAGGAGGGGGGCCTTGCAGTGGGGGGACAGCTAGGGGGCTCCAGGCCAGTTAACCCGACCCTGCAGACAGGCTTGCTAATATAGTGAGGAGGGCTTTAAACTAGGTTTGCCCAGAGATGGAGACCTAAGTCCTGAAGTAAGTGGGGATGTAGGACACTAGGAGGGAGCACAAGGAGGAGGGTGCAACAGGGGAGGCCTCCTGATTCACACTGAGAGGGCTGGGCAATTGGCTAGTTATTTTAGGTGCCTGTACATGAATGCAAGAAGCCTGGGAAACAAGCAGGAGGAACTGGAAGTCCTGGCACAGCCAAGGAACTATGAGTGACTGGAATAACCGAGACTTGGTAAAGTAACTCACACAACTGGAACACTGCCATGGATGAGTATAAACTGTACAGGAAGGACGGGCAGGGGAGAAAAGGTGGAGGAGTTGCACTGTATGTAAGAGAGCAGTATGAGTGTTTAGCGCTCCAGTATGAAACTGGAGAAAAGCCTGTTGAGAGTCTCTGGGTTAAGTTTAGAGGTGAGAGAAACAAGGGTGATGTTGTGGTGGACATCTGTTATAGGCCACCAGACAAGGAGGATGGGGTAAGGGAAGCTTTCTTCAGACAACTAACAGAAGTTTTCAGATCATAGACCCAGGTTTTCATGGGGCATTTCAATCACACTGACATCTGCGAGAGCAATACAGCATCACACAGACAATTCAGGAAGTTTTTGGAGAGTTTTGGGGACAACTTCCTGGTGCAAGCGCTAGAGAAACCAACTAGGGGCTGAGTGCCTCTTGACCTGCTGCTCACAAACAGGGAAGAATTGGTAGGGGACACAGACGTGGATTGCAGCCTGGGCAGTGGTGACCATGAAATGGTTGAGTTCAGGATCCCAGCAAAAGGAAGGAGGACAGCAGACTATAGACTCTGGACATCAGAAAAGCAGACTTTGACTCTCTCAGGGAATAGATAGGCAGGATCATCTGGGGAGGGAGGGGCCTAATATGTGGTAGAAAGTAGTCTAGGAGAGCTAGCTGTATTTTAAAGAAACCTTATTGAGGGTGCAGGAACAAACCATCCTGACATGCAGAAAGATTAGGAAATATGGCAGGCGACCAGCTGGGCTTAACAGAGAAATCTTTAGTGAACTTAAACACAAAAAAACTTACAAAAGGTGGAAACTTGGACTGATGACTAGGAAGGAGTATAAAAACATTGCTCAAGTATGCAGAGGTGAACTTAGGAAGGCCAAAGCACAACTGGTATTACAGCTAGCAAGGGATGTGAAGAGTAACAAGAAGTATTCCTATGTTAGTAATAAGGAGACGGTCAGGGACGTGTCAGCCACTTACCAAATTGAAGAGGCAACACAAAGACATATGCTGAGGAGAAAGCTGAAGTACGTGATGTTTTTTTCACCTCTGTCTTTGCATACAATGACAGCTCCCAGATGACTGCATTGAACAGCACAGTATGGGGAGGAGGTGACTAGCCCTCAGTGGTAAAAAAGCAGGTTCAGATCTATTTAGAAAAACTTGACGTGCACAAGTTCATGGGATCAGATGCAATGCATCCGAGGGTGCTGAGGAAGTTGGCTGATGTGATTGCAGAGCCATTGGCACTATCTTTGAAAACTTGGCACAATCAGAAGAGGTCTTGGATGACTGAAAAATGACATATATAGCATCTATCTTTAAAAAGGGAAGGAGGAGGATCCAAGGAACTATAGGCTTGTTAGCCTCACCTCAGTCCCCAGAAATATCATGAAGTAGGTTCTCCAGGAATCCATTCTGAAGCACTTGGAGAAGAGGAAGATGATCTGGAGCAGTCTGCATGGATTCACCAAAGGCAAGTCATGCCTGATTAACCTCATTGCCTTCTGTGGATGTGGGCAAAGCTGTGGATGTGATATATCTTGACTTTAGCAAAGCTTTTGATACAATCTCCCACAGTATTCTTGCCAGGAAGTTAAAGTATGGGTTGGATGAATGGAGTATAAGGTGGATAGAAAGCTAGCTAGATCATCGGACTCAGTGGCTAGTGAACAATGGCTTGATGTCTAATTGGCTGCTGGTATTAAATGGAGTATCCCAAAGTGTTGCCCTGGGGCCAGTTTTGTTCAAATTCTTCATTAATGATTTGCATGATGGTATGGACTGCACCCTCAGCAAGCCTACAGATGTCACTAAGCTGTGGGGAATGGTATATGGCCTCAAGGGTAGAGGTGACCTACACAAATTGGAGGACTGGTCCACAAGAAATCTGATGAGATTTAACAAGGAAAAGTGTAGAGTCCTGGTTTTAGGATGGAAAAATCCCATGCACTGCTACAGGCTGGGGAATGACTGGCTAAGCCGTAGTTCTACAGAAAGGACCTGAGGACTACAGTGGACAAGAAACTGGATATGAGTCAACAGTGTGCCTTGTTGCCAAGAAGGCTAGTGGCATATTGGGCTGCATCAGTAGGAGCACTGCCAGCAGATCAAGGGAAGTGATTATTCTCCTCTATTCGGCACTGGTGAGGTCACATCTAGACTATTGTGTCCAGTTGTGGGTCTCCCATTATACGAAGAATATGAACAAATTGGAGAGAGTCCAGCAGAAGGCAACAAAAATTATTAGGGACTGAGGCATATGACTTCTGAGGAAACTGGGTTTATTTAATCTGCAGAAAAGAAGAGTGAGGGGGGATTTGCTAGCAGCCTTCAACTACTTGAAAGGCGGTCCAAGGGAGGATGGAGCTAGGCCGTTCTCAGTGGTGGCAGATGACAGAACTTGGAGCAATGGTCTCAAGTTGCAATGGGGGAGGTTTAGGGTGAATATTAGGAGAAGCTTTTTCAATAGGGGGGGTGGTGAAGCACTAGAAGGGATTACGTAGGGAGGCTGTAGAATCACCATCCTTAGGGAGTTTTAAGACCTGGCTCGACAAAGTCTGGGCTGGGATGATTTAATTGGGGTAGGTCCTGTTTTGAAAAGGGGGTTGGACTAGATGACATCTTGGGGTCCCTTCCAGCCCTAACCTTCTATGACTCTATATACCAAAATAATAAATATTGTTTTTAAGTTCTGAGCCAAGAAACATAAATACATTTCCATTTTAGAGTATTGTATCCTGAACAAAAACTCATGGGGCATGGTTCTCTTGTCATTTATACTGGTGTAAATAAGGAGCAACTGCACTGCTGTACATGGAGGTGCCAAACTCTTTTAGAAAAATCACGCCTCTCCTCCCCCTGCCTTTTTAAAATAAATGTCTCAAGTCCAATACTTTTCTTTCCACCCTGATCTGACAGTGCCATCCAGAATAATACTGGTGTGAAGATGTTCTAATGGTAGTCCTCTGAATAATGATATATTTATTAAGATATTGTGAGAATTACTGGTTTTCCTTCTCCCATTTTCCCCTATCAAATACTAAGCTTTTGAAAACCATTTTTGTTTGGAATGTATTTGTTGTTTGATCCCAGATTTCTTTTCTCTCAGCATTGTACTCTACATTCCAGATTCTCCTGTGGGTTTTGGCTTGAAGTCATAAACATCAGTAACAGATTTGGAAGTACCAGTGCAGATAGTATAAATGAGCAATATGCATGTCTTCTTATTATGCATGAGAGAAAAAAGCAAAATAATGAATATGTATATCATGGGTTAAGCTATCAACACTTTCCCACCATCTAAATTCACCACAAAATAAATAAAAAAACAAATAAAAATAATGAAAATAGATATTCCTACAACACCACATTCAAGCACAATGCCAAGAATCAACCACGGCACTTGGAGGTCCGAGCAATGACAAGCGAACATGATCATGGCCTCCATCAAATAAATCAAGAAATAAAGAAATACCAAAAAAGAAGAATGATACAAAACACCAAAATGTAACATTATTCATGAAGGTTGATATTCTTGGAGGAAAAATTTAAAAAATAAAAATAGAGAAGCTGCTACAGCAATGAGATTTAAAAAAAAAGTCTATGTTTGCCAGCCACATTGCATAACTGAACACAGTACAGTCACCTGTCTGCTTCCGTTTAACACAGGAGAGATGAGTTGGTCTAGTATATTTGATAGCAGGTTTTAAAATGATTTTCCTGGAGGGAGAGTGGGCCTGAACTTCAGATTTTTTAGCAAGTTCAGCTTTCTTATACACTGCTATGAACAAGAAAACACAAAAGCACACGATCAGGAAAAAGAACCCAAACAATTTGACATGACAATACATCAATCATGGGCCAGACCCATTGCTCTGTTACTCCAGTTTGATGCTTTAAGTTGCACTGGCTAGTTTGCAGCAGCTGAGGACTAGTGCATTAATCCCTGATGCACTTCACCATCTTTAATGGAGTCATGTGAGCATATACCTGGAGTAACAGAGCAGTGAACCTAGCACTCTGCTTATTATATAATTGTATGATGTCTGATTATATAGTATTAATACTATCATGATATTCAACTTCTACAACACAGCGATCTTTCAGTACTGTACAACAGCAAAAATATGGTAATAGTGAGTGTTAAATGAACCTTTTTTCCTTCTCACTTCATCTCTGGAGAGTGTGCTAGGTTCCTTTTTAGCTATTTTTCTTTCAGGAGTAGATATCCTGCCTCTCCCAGTTTTAAAAGGTTTTTCTTTTTTATGCTTATCGAGAGATGATCTTCGCAATTCTCTCTCAGCCTTCTCCTCTTTAGGAACAGTCTCTAACTGTTCTGTCATGATGCTCCTATCATCATCTGTAGGGTCAGAGCAAATTGTAACAACAAACAGAAAATTAGTAACAAATGTTAACAACATTTTGGTGGAGAGGAAAAAAATTAAAAATACTGCAGATTGTTTAAAATAAATGGCAGATTATTTTATAACATTTCTAAAATGTGCTGAAACTGTTACAATATTAATTATTATTATTATTTATTTTGCTTTTCAATTATTATGGTTTGTTTGGAAGCAAAAAAATTTTTTAAAAAAAGGATAATGCACACCTTGAGTATCCGCCCACAGGCTGTCTGTGTCCATAATGGAGTCATCAATAGTTGTTTCATCTTTGTAATCATCGTATGTCTCTGTCTTGTAATCAGTTAGCGGGATTTCCTCCCTCTCAGGTGAAGCAGGAGCTTCCGGTGAGCCCTCTTTGGGCTCTGCCTGGATCTCAGCGGGTTCCTCTATCTCCATCTCCACTTCCTCGTCAGGCAGGGAGGCCCTTCTTTCCATTTCTTCCTGCTGTGCAGCAGCAAAGCGCACACTGTGAGAGGTTGATTCACCCTCATCTACAGTCGTCTGCACCACCGTGATGAAGTCATCCTCAATTGTCACAACAGACTCAATAACTCCTTTCAGTTCAGGCATTTCCCCTGGGCCAGCCTGACTTGGCAGCTGTTCTCCACTAGGTGCCTTCAACTCTATTTCTTGGTGCATGTCTGACATGAGTTGATGTTTATCATCTTCCTCTTCTTCTTCTTCATGCTCTTTGGCTCTTACAGACTCAGGTGTTATATCACACAGAAGCTGCTCTGTGGTTTCTGCAGATCTCACAGTTATGTCTGGAGTCTCTTTCATTTCTTCTTTAGGCTGTGGTATGCTCTCCATTTGGATGTCGGCTGCCTCTTCTTGCACAGAGTCAGCTTGTGAAATGGCGAGCTTGATGGAAGGTTCTTCCACTGGCAATTGTGACGTAATCTCTTCTTCTGACAAAGGGGGTTTCTGAGGTTCTGTTTTGCTGTCATCTGGTTTCAAAGATTCTCCATTCACGTCTTCTTGGATATGATCATGTTCTCCACTAGACTCATAAGATTCTTCTTTATCGACTGCTTCTTGATGCACCAGATCAGGCTTAGTCACTTTCTCTTTAATTTCAGTCTCAGACAGTTTGGTGCTCTCCTTCATGTGATTAGGCTCAGTTCTTGAAAGAACATCTGCCTCCTTTGGTTCTTTAGGCAAAGAGGCAAGGTCTTTTTGCTGCTGCTGAGTTTCTGGGATTTCAGGTGCTACTGTTTTTAGGGAATCGGTGTCCTGCTTTGGACCACCTGCAGCAAACTCACTGATCTGAGTCTGTTGCTGAATATGATATTCTTGTTCAACTTTCCTGGCAGCAATGTCCATATCATGTTTTATAGCATCATAGTCGGGCCTGTGTGGTGTTTCTATCTCAGCTGCCTTTGGAACAACACTAAGAAACTTTTCCTCCTTCCCAGTCAATAAAGAAACAACTTCTTTTTCTTTTGTTATCTCTTTTACTAAGGCTTTATCATACAGGGTATCACCCTCTGGCCCAGCTGCATGAAGTTTATTAACTGTACCTTCTTCTGTCATTTCTAAAATTGCATCAGGCCTCTTCTTCTCATGTTTTGTATCTTCAAGGGCATATATTTCTTTAGAATCCACTTGTTCTTCACTTTTTTCTAACACAGTATCTAGTTTATCAGAACCCTTTTTTTCATACTCAAATTCCCTTCCCAAAACTGTTGAGTCACTGAAGATGTTTGGACTCAAGTCTTTTTCATTGCTGAATTCTTTAGACTTTTCAGCTGCTGCCAGCTTCATTTCTATCAAAGAGAGATCAGCCGCCAGTCCTCTTCTCATTTTTTCATCCCTGTCCTCATAAAAGGGGCAGCTTTCACCCGTTAAGCTCTCACTGTCCTGAACAGGAGAAGGTAGTGGGACTGTGTATTTATTAAAAACACAGTAACCTAAATCTTCTAGTTGACTTTCAGCTTTTAGGGTTATATGATTCTCATCAGTCACAGAAGGCAGGGACACACCACTATCTTCTACGACAGCATCAGAAGGAACAGACTTTCTTCGCGCCACCTCTGTGTCAGCACTCACAGAAGCTAATCTAGACCTTGTGCCTGCTAGGTCTAACATTTCAGGCAAATCAGGGGCCATTACAGCTCCATTTTTGTAATAATCTTTAGCCAGGAAGGGGGACTCATACGAGGATTCAACCTGAATATTTTCTTCTTCCATTGCTTTTTCCTCCTCAATGTTTTCATCTTCTTCTTTGCTGTCTATAGGGAAACAGGGAACTCTTTCTAATGCTGGGGTGGTTGCTGGCAAGTAATCATCTCCTTCATCCATGCTCCCACTAGTGTTTGTTAGAATATCTGAGGCAAGGGGAGAGAGATCCTGTGCACGGCCAAAACTAAATCCCAGTGCTATAGAATCTAGACAGGACATTGGCAGGTTAATGGACATACTCCTCTGTTCTATTGCAGATCTACCCCCAAGTCCTAAGCTCCTGCTTAGAGTCAAATCATCTTTATTTTTACTATGGATCTCTCTTTTATCCCCATACACTTTGGGATCAATAGTGTACATCCTTTCCTGTGGAGAGCTAGGTTCCTCAGACTTCTCTGGTGGAAAGCTCTGAGCAAGACTACTATACCCTATTTCATGAGCAGGGACACCGGACTGTTGATCTGTTTCTGGCTGTAATTTCTTGTCCTCCTTTTTAGACATTAGAGGATCTGTCAGATAAAGTTCAGATGCACTTTCCTTAGTGTCACTTAGCTCATAGTAATCGCTGCCTTGCTGCTGTATGTCACTTCTTGCTGCTTCCTCTTTCAAAGCAGATGTTTCAAAATACTTTGACATTCCTGACCTATCCTCCTCTACCTGTATTTCATGAATAGCTGAATCCTTTTCAATATCTCTGTCTTGAGAAAGTTCATGAGTTGGGCCCTTTTCACTGGTTAAACTTAGTGCATCAGGGCCTTTTTCTGTTGTTTTAGATAACTGAGCGGTATCACTACATTCTTTTGCATTCTCAGGAAATGGTTCATGGCTTAACTTGCTGGTGGGGGTGTCTGTATTCTGCAGCTCTTCCTTTCTGGCATCTAATATTGCTGAGACCCCAGTTCGATCACTGTTTTCTTCTGCTTTGAGAACTTCAGTTGATTTATTAGTTTCACTAACTACTGTTTTGTCTGGAACAACTACTTTTTCTTCCTGCTCTGCATAAAGCTTACTATCATCTAATACTTTGGACGGCTGCCAATCCAGGAAGCCATACCTTTCCTCCTCATCACTTTCATCCCTTGTCATGTCCTTTTCTTCCCCCCAAGCAGAAATTTTCTGGGTGGATCTTTCCTCTGTAGTTACTTTGGGGGCATCTGCAGCCATTGCTGAGATTTCTCCCTCTGGCTTTTCTGTTTTGTCTTTGTGGATCTTTTCGTCTTTTGAAAGATCTTTAAGCACCTGTTTGTCAGTGGACTCTTCTTTTGTTTTGCAGTTGTCTTCAAGTTGCGGTTTCTGTGGGACAGCCATTGAAGTTTCTGAAGGATGTTCACTTTTGGAGGCACCAGACACATCAATTCTAGATTCTGAAGGCAAAAGAGCAAAAGTACTCTTCTGGGTGTCTGTAAAATCATCTTTATATTTCAGAGGTATAGCTTGGCTGGATGATATCTGGGCATCTGTACTCCTTCCATCTGTTTTACTCTCCTTCAGGAGGTCAGCTGACAAGACTCTGTGTCCTTGAGATACAAAAGGCTCTGCAGTTGAATCAACACCTGGGTCCGCAAAACTTACTTCCCCTTTCTTTTGCAGATCTGCATCCAGAGTCTGTCCCGACACAGCTGGGTGCATTTTCTCTTCTTCTTTGTCCTGTAACTCCTTTTTATCTAGAGTCTCTGTTTTTGCTGGTTGTGGAACTAAGGCATCATGTTTAGGCTGCTCACCAGTCTTATTGTCTTTCTCTGACTCATGTTCCTTTGTGTCTAAGGGCTCTGCTGTGAAAGGGCCTGTGCCCTTCTGGTCACGGATTTCCATCTTCGAGGCTGTAAGTAAATCTGAAGTAGTTTGATTGGGTTTTATGACAAATTATTTAAAGCACTTATAGGCAGTCATTTAGCTTATAACACTTTGGGATGATTAATGGAAGGGAGAGGGAAAATATGCAACCATGCATAAGTTAGAAATCTGTTTTAAAATGTTGCACTCTCCTCTCCTCTTGATGCACAAGGTTTTGTAAGTGCATTACTGATCATGTGAGTTACACGTACATATTTCTTCATAGTCCTTACTTGTAACAGTAAAATCATAATTATCTCTCAATGCTTTGCTAGATTGTGAAGTGAATAAAATTTTGTTTTGGTGAGGTCTGCAAGAGTTGGCCCAGTAACAGTATCTTTATGTATTTGCTTGAAATACACAATATATGCATTTATGTAACACTACATCTCTTTTTAAATCACAAGTTTTTGTGTGTCTAGCTTAATCAAAAGAAATATTAAAATATACAGTATATGGGCTAAGTATAGAAGGGGGAGGTCATTTATTAGTATTACTGACCTTTTAAATTTGTTTTTTAGCAAAAGGCAGAAAGCAGGTTACTTTCATGAAACATATTTCATGCAACGTGATCTGGATGTGGAGGTGTTTATATGTCCAAAGTTTGGGGGACCTGGCTTTCAGAAATGCATAGAACCCATACCTACAAATGAAGTCAGTGGAAATCAGGGGTGTTCAGCATCTCTGAAAAGGTGCCCTGGATTATTTTAAAATTAATTGAAATGGTTAGTCAATCTGTTACTGCTACATTCTTACCGTAGTTCATTGGTAACATTTTAACACAGATTTTATACATGATTTATTAATAGCTAATAGATTGATCTTTCCCAAGTGTGTTATAAGACAAGGATAATGAAATGTATGGGGGAATGTGTTATAACATTGTCTAGCCATTTTTTTGTGAAAAAAAAAATTATGCATGTTTCCAAAACATGCTGCAATAAATCTTGGGCAAAGAAATTTGGATCTCCATCCTCACACAGACATTCTCCAATTGAAGCCAATGAAACCTTTGTGTGAGTATGGCACATTTGTGGGCCCCTTACTATTTTTAAAACCATTTGAATTAATTTATTCATTATTTCAAATATTTAGGTATATTACCTTTAGCTTAAAATATTAACCATTCTTCTAAACATTGTAAATAGCAAATTAAAATGCCCACAACTGGTATACTTTTTCCTTCTCTCTATTTTAAAAGTGTTTGTGTTTTTTTGATGGCGGTGATAGTTATTGCAACTTATATAAAGTGCAAAAGCAATGCCCATTAGCTGATTTCCCTGTGGTTTCACTGAGAACAATTACTTAAATACTATCTTTTGTCACCTATAGTACTGTACCATTGATGGTAAGGTAGATGCATCATACTACATAATATTAACAGACACTTACAATATCAAAGGAATTTCATCTTGATCAACTAGGCCAAACAAAATTACTAGGACAGGGGTTTTTTTTGTAAACACGGGCCTCCCAATCCCAAAATCTCTTAATTAGGAAGCGTATGGATCATCGTTACCTCATACACAACAAAATCTAAAGTTTCCGTAAGCAACCAATGAGAAATACTCTCAAAAGGACAAAACCTGAAATCTTACTTAATTCTTACTCAAGCAAAACTATTGATTTCAATTTGATCAAAACTATCAAAGCTATTGATCGTTTTGTCTAAATAAGCACCCCAGCATTTTACCCTGAATTCCCAATTCCACAATTCATTATGATGGCTAACATTCCACTGGGATCAATGGGAGTTGTGCCTGAAAAAGGACTGCAGACTGGGCCATAAACTTGTAGTAAGGAAAAATAAATGCAAACTTAACATTTTGGCAATGATCAAGGAGGGAGAGAGGTGGTGTTGATTGCAATGAATGGCAAGGATATGACATAAGAAGCGATAGCCGTATGTAAATGAAACCAAAATGCACTGAAGCATAAATAAACAAATTAAAATATTGCACATTGCAAACAAAGCTCTTCCTAAATTTTAAGCCTCTATATGTCATAATCATTCAATAAATCTCCTTTTTGAAAGAAAAGCAGGTGGCTCTGCACTGAAAAGAAAAAAGTATATACATAGATTAGCAATGTGACTGGCAAACACATCTGAGGGATGAAAAGGCTGATGTGGCAGTATCAGTTTAGCTGCAAAGCACATTTTACTGTGGCAAAGTAAAAACAAAAAAACAAAAACCAGGAACCAGCTACAGTGGTGGGAAACCATTTGTTATACATCATCTATGGAAATTGGGTTACCTGCTACACAATCATCAAGCATAATAATAAGGACAATAGTAATACTAAACAAGCGTAGGAAATGAAGCAGCCTTGGAAAGCATTAGAGAAAACTGGAGAAGAGTTTAACTCGTTTGCATGCAACCCTAAGGAGGACACACCTTCCTCGGCCAAGGAAGATGTTTTTGCTCTCAGGGGTACCTCCTTGACAACTGTTATGCTTTTCCTGCTGGGTGGGATATTTAGCACACTGTCTTCATGATACACGGTGGCCTCTGAACCATAATCCAGCTGGCTCTCTTTGAAGCCCTTGGCCTTTTCTGAAGGCTCAGCAGGCCCACTCTCTTTCCTCAGTTCCTTTGCAGAAGGAGCTCCTTGTTTCTCTTCCTCAGCCATTGGACTTGCTACTATTTCCTCTTCTTGGGGGATGGAAAAGGAGGTGACATCAACACCAGCAGACCACACAAAGTACGAAGATCAGCAGGGCTGTTTTTATATAACACTTTCAGCTCTAGACATGGTTTAAATTGTTAGCTTCAAGGCTGTGTCAGGTTCCATGCCATTTCAAATGCTGGGGGTGGTGGTGAATGAGATTGCTTTAGAATGAGAAAGGATGTTTTGTTTTCTGGTTGCCAAATTGCTCTATGCATGGTAACACCTAATGGTATTATTTCCCTCCTTGAGAAGCATGTTTATGCTGTAAAATGAGAGCTGAAAGGGTTTTACAGACCTGCCTTTTCACTGCAGAGATGTCTGTAGATCATAAATCTTGAAATGGAGATGGTGCTGGGCAATAGATGGCTGTGAAAAGTCTGGTGCATCAATGTATTCACAAAGTGCATTGAAATCTTTGATACATGTGCTGTGTTCTCCAATGCAGAAAGTCCCTTTGGGGAAAGCTCCTCTCACCGACCCGGAGGAAATTGAGTACTAATTGCCATGCAAGTTAATTTACTACAAGGAACCTTGTTTGGTAAAATATTCAGGTAGTTCAACAGTCTTGACGAAACTGTCATAGGGCCACTCAGTTCACTAGCATAAGGTCCTATGGAGAATAGGTGCATTGCTCAAACAATTCACCTCCCTCCTTCCCAACACACACACCTTCAACTATTCAATGCCCAGTGCTGTTTCCTGGAGATCTGAGATTTAAAGGAAGGAGACTTTTCTCTCCCTTTTTTCTTAAATGTCTCCAGATAGGCCAAAATTTGGTCATTTGAGTTTTCTAAATAGCATATGCAGCCCACTAAGTATGGTGCTAATATAATTATAATATATAATTATAATATTTTTATATTATATAATTATATATTTTTTGTTCTTCTCTTGACACAGCAAAAGAATAAATGTTTAAGAGTAATTAGTGAAATGTGCATTATGGGCTGGACTCACACTCTTTTTTAGGTTGAACAGAACTTTACCGCCAAGAGTATTTCCAGTGATAGCAACTGGGAATATTTACATCGGTTTCTCCATTCAGCAAGCATACTCCTTATAGTCCCACTGAAGTCAACAGGACTACTTGGGTGCTTAAAGTTAGTCCCATGCTTAAGTCCCTCAATGAATCAGGCTGGAGTAAGGTGCTGTTGAACCTGAATAACAGTGGTCATATATTAAACGTCTCTGTAAAGAATAGGTGGGTTTTAACTAACATAAAAATGTTAATACCCTGGCATAATCAAGAGAAGTTAAATGCCAGGTGTTCAACAATAAAATCTTTATTTCCTTGCTTAAATACTATACATGAGTGTTTTGGGCGTTGTTTTCTTTTGCATTTATATCTCTTTTTAAAAATTTAGATAAAAATGAAAAGGACTCAATTTTCTACCACATTTTTGTGCTGGTGTAACTTCACTGCTATCAGTGGAATAATACTGCTGCAGAGTAGGTGTAACAAAGTGAACAATCTGGTCCAAAGAAACCATAATTAGGCAAGTGTTGTAGTAAGTGACAATACTGTAGTTGATAATGCCTTTCTTAGTATTTTTACAGCCCATCATACAAATATTATTTTGAGCACACAGTTTAAAAAATACCCTACATTTACATGAAATATCTTCTTATATGTTTTTACATTGGCGGGAAAAAACCCTATTCCATCAAGACCATAGAATTTTGCTTTATTACGGAGCAAAATTTTATTGCTGAGTTACAATCTCCAAAACATGAGGTTTATGATGAAAACATGTATACAACTTTAATTATAGCTGCATTATTGGGTATGTCTACCTGCAGAGAGAAAAGATTTTCTACTTGAATGGACAAGCACCTGTATCTTCAGATGTACATAACTACTCACAGAGAAGTCAAATACTAGTTCAACCTAAAAGTATATTTAAACATTTGACTTTTCTATTCATTTTCTGGCCTTGTAGGAAATATATTTGCCTATCCAATACAATATTATAATATTCATTACACTCTTCAATATCAAGCTAAATTCTCCAGTGTGGTAAGCTCTTCATTGACATGAGCTCATCAGTTATTCTCACCCATTTCACTGAAAAATTACAGATATTGAGGGATATTCTCCTGTGACCTAAACTTCTTTATAATGCATTGTTACCATTCTTCAGATCCAGTTTAAGTCCCAGGCTGATTTAGCACAACAGTATTGAATGTGACATTGTCTATTTGGTCTAGGCTAAAAAGCCAGCACACTTTTCACTACCTGCAGTAGGAACTGACTCCACAAAATTCACTCCACTATTCTTCAACCATTTTGATAAAATAATAAGGTTAAATTTACTGAATGACGGGCTCATCTTAATAAGGGATGGGATGCAGAATGAACACAACAAACTATCTTAAACGTCTCTCTTTATGTGCCATTTTACTGGTGACCAGATAAACACACTGTCAGCTGGACATGTGTGGAATATTGGCAAAGACACCATAGGTCAAGTTAACATCAAGGAAGTCAGGGAAGGTACACTTGTACCTGATGAATCAAAGGTGATCAGTCATTTTCTACTGCTGTCTCAATGTATGGATGTGTTTTTTCTGTAGCATGAACAACTGGCTTAACTCAAGTACCACAGGATCACCCTACTTTCCACATTTTCTCTGGCAGTGTTCCTCTCACAAAAGGAGAAGAACGAGTTTATGCTTCTTTTCATTAGCTGCTCCTTTCACTGTAATAAGCAAGGCCATTTTACTACAAATTCTGGACTAAATTCAGTTCTGGTGGAAGTGGGGCATCTCTGTAGACCTCTAGGGACTTCCTTCCATTCATAGAAGTGCTGTATTTGTGTCTAGTTCTGCAGCCTCCCCCAGGGTATGTGGATTCCAGAAATACTTCACCTCCATGTGAAAAAAATCCAAAAGGCTCTCTCACACAGAAACAAGTTATTTGAGGCACAATAATGGGATGAATATCACGTAGAAGGATGGAAAGGAGGAAGAACAAAGAGGGACCATGCTTAGTTCATCTTCATCATGGCCTAACAAGGCTTCTGCATCCTGCGCTATAGCACCGTGGAGTGTACTAGAATCAGTCCACTCTGAGCTGAACAAAGGGTGCTCATAGTACTCCTCATCTGAACTGCAGGGGTCCTCAACTGGCACAGACACTGAAATGGAGCGGGCTAGGTATTTACGCCTCTCCCCGCTGACAGCGGACCCATAGCGTGGGCAGCTGTGTTGAGGTCCCACCTTATCCTCTGCCCCTTCATTTACAAATAGACACATACAGGAAGAAAATGCAAGGAGAACTGGACAGACAAAGATCAGACAAGACAGGATGGACACACGCATGGACTCATCAAGCAACTATGTCATACCATGGATTGGATGAAACCTGCTATGCTAAGCCACAGAAGAAGACTTCAGGATGTACATTCATTTAAGGTACATCTTACGTATTCATTTGTGTTTTCTCTTAAAACTTATAAACTGTGCCCAAGCATCAGAAATGCCAATGAATTCAAAACTCTTAGTTATAAAAGGAGTATATGCTGTATGCAACCTAAAATTCACAGCTCGTATTGAAGTCAACAGAGGTTACAAATGTAAACAGAGAATAAAAGGTAACCCTAGAGCGTCCCAGGACTCAGTTGTATAATCCCTTCACAAACGGCTCACACATCTGAAAGTACAAAAATTGAAAAAGCTATTTCCATTTTTAAGAAATCAATTTACTGTACTTTGGTAGACCACTCTTTTTGCTTTTTAAACCTCTGCATTGCCTCTCAGCACACATCAATGAATGACAATTTAACTTAAAGAAAGAAAGTTATTTCAAGCTGGTGGCTGTCCTTTCTGAGGTAAAATCTTCCCACATATTGCTGCCTTTTAGCAGTTACTTTCTGTGTCCATTCTGGCGCTATATATTGCTTTGCCATGTTCCTATAGCCCACCCGGCTCTCTGCTAGGAGTTTTCCAATGCACTGTAATGAAGGTTTTACTCATCCCCTCTCAAAAAAAAAGTTCTGTGGCACTGTTAAAGACTAACAAATTTGTTAGCTTTAAAAGTGCGATAGGACTCCTTGTTTGTTTTTCTGAAAAAAGAGTATCGTCTCAGGCTTATCTTAGCTACGCATAGCAAGAGGAGGATCTGACAAGCTTCTAGTAGGCTAACAACACAGCTGCAATAAAAAATAGCCTACTATCAAAGGCTATGTCTACACTTACTAAAGTTAGTTCGAATTAGTTAATTTGAACTAACTAATTCGAACTAATTTTAACTAATTAACTAGAAAAATTTAGTTTGAACTAAGCAAGTGCCATTCATGGTACTTGCTTAGTTCGAATTAGCGAATTGCATTGAGTTCAATGGGCTGGTTAGTTCGAACTAAGCAATTAATTCAAACTAACATGGCCACATTGGTTAATTCGAACTAACTAGTTTGAATTAACCCTTAGTTCAAATAGCATATTCGAATTTATTAGTTCGAATTAAGGAAGCCCTTAATTCGAACTAATTAAAGCCTAGTGTAGCCATGGCTTTAGTTAGTTCGAATTAAGTTTCCTTAATTCGAACTAACTTGCCAGTGTAGACATCGTCAAATGGAAGAGGTGCGATCTGAATTTATGGTGCACACTGAACCTGAGCAAACTCATAAAGAACTAAAATGTTAATTTTCCGACTGCTAGAAATTAAGTTGAGGGTTGACCACCCTCTGAGTGTGATAGCTAGTGACTTGCTGACGACTTTATTTATAGGATATCCTCTTCAGTCTGTATACATAACTGCAGATTGCCTGTTGGATTTTCCTCTTACATGAAAACTGCAAGAATAGTTTCCTTTTTCTTCCCTTTCTTTGATGTAGGGTCCTGAACCCAACTCCACCTCAATAATGAAGAAGTTAAACATGTCAATTAAAGCTGAGAGTTTTCTAACAGTTCCACACAAACTTTGCACTCAGTTCGAAATAGGGGAGTGAGAAAGTGAGCTGTCAGTCCTCCCTAAGCCATCCAGATCTGTGTACCTGAGCACCCCACTACAGGAAACAATACCACACACTGGCTGCCGAATACTAGTTCTAGCAAGGGAACCTAACCTGGTTGAACACCTGAAGTAAGAAAACAAAATCTGACAGGGGAATGCGTGTGAACCACCCCCAGATATCTATCTCATTTACTATTCCACGTTAGGCTGATATATATTGATTTACCAGTAGCTGTTATCATGAACAAACTGTGTCCTTCCATTTACAGTAGATCATTCCCTTGATACGGAGATGAACACTGAAGGAAACTACTGAAAGGAAGGGCTGCATAACATACCCCTAGTTGGAGGTTCCGAGAATGTATCCAGGAAGGTGAACACAAAAGGGTAAGGAGGAAAAATATGATGCTTTGTCCAAGGACAATCTGGATCTTGACCAACAGAAAACGTATATCCTAATTTTTGCAGATAAAACGAACTGTTATTTAAAGGTCATTTGTGTTATATGTTATATGCCTTCCCTTCCCATTTTGGCCACAAACTCCTTATCTCACAAGACATACACCTAAAAATCCTGGACTGACCAAGGTCTCCCAGCTAACCCTTGAGATTAAAAAATGGTCTCCCTGACTCAGTTTGCTTGTGAATGTTATCAAACAACAGATGCTTTCCTTGCTGGACTTTGGAGACAGCCCATGCACAATCAGAGATGAGCACTACTCCCCATATGCAGGATGGGGCACATCTGTTGCAGCAGATCCAGGCAAGGAATGAAATGGGAAGCCAGATTTTTTTAGTCTCAGGTTGGTTATGTTTCTTTGTCTATGTGCTCGGGATTTTAGATGCATGTCATAAACTTCTCTGGCAAGAATTAAGTGATTATATTTCTCTTGTCTATATGTGTTTTTGGTTGTTCCAGGCTCTTTTACAATGGGAGTTTTTCCAAACTGGTACACACTTTGGACCACAGGTTGCTCTCCTCTATATTTGTGCAACCAGGTGTAGTCATAATGATGTACTGATGATAGTGATGTACTGAGATAAAAATTAGGCCCTTCATCTGTAAAATATATAGTAAGTTGTAGAGGGATATTTCAGTAAAACAAATGAGGAGTCCTGTGGCACCTTAAAGACTAACAAATTTATTTAGGCATAAGCTTTTGGGGGCTAGAACCCACTTCATCAGATGCATGAAGTGGCATCTTCAGTTTGTTAGGTATATATACACACATACAAAGAAGCACGAATCACATTATTATGTGGAGGACCAGTATTAACCAAGTCAATTCAAACAGTGTGGATGTGGCCCATTCATAACAATTGATGACAAAGTGTGAATGTTTAAAGAGGGAAAATGACTTTTTATAGTGAGCTAGCCACTCCCAGACGCTATTCAGACCCACTCTGATAGTGTCAAGTTTGCATACGAATTCCAGCTCTTCACACTTATTAGTCTTTGAGGTGCCACTGGAATCCTCATTTGTTTTATCATAAAGTTGTCTTCCACAAATTGCAACATATAACCTTATTGAAGCATATAGTTACATTTTCCTTGACTCACGGACTTTAAGGCAAAAGGGACCACCATGATCATCTAGTCTGACCTCCTGCACATCACAGTCTACAGAACCTCACTCACCATTCCTGTAATAGATCCATAATCTCTGGCTGAGTTACTGAAGTCCTCAAATCTTGATTTAAATTATAGGGAATATACTATTTACTCTCATTTAAAAAATCAAGTGACCTGTAACCACACTGCAAAGGAAGGTGAAAAATCTTCATTGCCAGTCTCACCTGAGAGAAAATGTCTTCCTAACCCCAAATATGGTCATCAATTAGACCAGCAACCTTTGCCAGATCCCGTGCCAGCCCCACCCACTGCACCCTAAGCAGGTGCCGGGAGTGGGGCCAGGGACGGATTCTTTTCCCTGCTGGCTGTGCTCCCCAGCAGGTGGGTGGGTGGGGCCAGCAGGAGCCAGGAGCCATGGCATGCACACGGCTCTTGTGGCCTCAGGCTTTGCTGGTGGGTGGGGCCAGCGGGAGGAGCCTGAGCAGCGCTGCATGCCACTCAGGATTGGTATGTGTGCCGAGGGTTGCCAACTCCTGAGTTAGACCCTTAGCATGTAGGCAAGACCCACCAGCCAGACACCTGAGAAATAATTCTGAGTAGTAACTCAGAGCCCCTCCAGTCTATTGTCCCATCTTCAGGTGTTGGAGATATTTGCTAATGTGCTACTGCAGGCAACCTCATCATACCATCCCCTCCTTAAACCTATCAAGCTCAGTCTTGAAGCAAGTTAGGTTTTTTTGCTCCCATGACTTCTCTTTCAAGGCAATTCCAGAATGTCACTCCTCTGATAGCTAAAAATCTTTGTCTGTGTATTTTAAAGTTTAAATTTGTTGATGGCCACCTTATATCCATTTGTTAACTTAAATAATTTCTGTCTCTCCCTGGCATTTGTCCCTCTGATGTATTTATAGAGCAAAATAATATCTCCTCTTCATATCTAGCTTTAATTTTGTTAGGCTATAAACAAGCCAGGCTCCTTAAGTATCCTCTCATGTGGTAGGTTTTTCAGTCTTCTGTTCATCGTAGTAGCCCTTCTCTGCATCTATTCCAGTTTGAATTCATTTTTCTTAACCGGGGAAGACCAGAATTTCACAGAGTAGCTTGGATGAGATCTCACCAGTGCCTTGTAAAATAGGAATAACATTTCTCTCTCTCTCTACTGGAAATACTCTCCTGATGCACTTTAGGATTGCATTAGCCCTCTTCATAGCTGCATTTCTTTGGAGGTTCACAGTCATTCTGTGATCAACTGATACAACCCAGTCTTTTTCCTACTCTGTTGCTTCCAGATGATAAATTCCCAGATTATAGTAAAAATTCTTCTTGTTATCCCCTAAATGCCTGATCTTACATTTTTCATTAGTAAATTCTATCCTATTTCTGTTACTACATTTTTCAAGATCTAATCTCACTTACACATTGCATGACTAGATGGCCATCAAATAGTTGACTTATCACACAGCATCTACAGAGACTATAGTCAATAAAATTCCAAAGGGGTAGCCGTGTTAGTCTATTGTAGAAAGACAACAGAGTCCAGTCTTTAAAAGTGCCACAGGACTCTGTTATCTATAGTCAATAAAGCAAGTGTTCTGTAATGGGGAGGTTAAACTTGCTTACTTATGAGATTGCACATTGCTCATCCAACCTTCAAATGCCATCAAAAGCAAGTGTTTTTGAGCTGCAGCTGCTGCTTCGGTGTGTGGTATACAACTACACCTACACCTGCATCAGGGGAGCATGAGAGAAGAAATATTATTGCATATTATAGACAAAGAGAAACTTCTGAAACTAATGCGAGGCAAATGTTCTGGGGTTTTTTTTGTTTTTTCATTTTTGTTTTTTGTTTTTGTTTTTGTTTTTAATTAGGGGGTTGATATATTTTCTCCTTAATAAAAAGACACTTTATGTGTGTTCTTGTGTATACATACACAGTCACACATACATTTTTAAAAACAGGAAATTATTACAAATTCATTCTAACATAGCATGTTTCTTCCATTTATATGTGAGGTGTGATTATTAGAAGCACCCTGTGATGGGGCGGTTGCCCTGCACTGGCTAGTTTAAATGGGTTAAATGGGCCTATGAGTTAAATGGGCCTATGAGTGGCAGGGAGCCAATGGCCTAAGAGCAGCAGGGAGCCAATCAGGGGCTAGCAGCTCAGTATAAGAAGGAGCTGCGGAGTCAGAGCAGTCAGTTGGGTCCTGAAGATCAGGGAGGAAGGATGTCTCCCTAGCTGGTTGGCTGGAGTCAGCACTCCAGATAACTCAGTGGGCGCCACTGTGAGCTGGTAGGAGCCAGGGGTCCTGAAGGACTGAAGTATGACTGAGGTTCCAGAGAAGTGTCCTGGGGAGCGGGTTGGCATGGAACAGATGTCAGCGAAGGGTCTGGGGTGTACACCATGCAGAGGAACAGCCCTGAGGTGATGGTCCACCTGAGACTGAAGGCTGTGGGGAAAGCAGCCCAGGGAAAGTGACTAGAGGGAGTCAGCAGCAGTGCAGAACTTGCTGCATGCAGGATCTCTGGGCTGGGGCTCGGAGAAGTGGGCGGGCCCAGGTCCCTATCCCCCAGACTTTCAGGAGCGGCACTGGACTCATGGGCCATTGATTAGCTGACGAGTGGCCAAGACAAGTGAGTTTGACTTTTCCCTGGCAGGGGGGATTGTATGAACAGGTGCTCAGCTTGAGGGCTGAGTAGCCACAGGTGGTCAGCCAGAGGGCCAAGTAGCTGAAGAAAGCAACAGAGCACAAGCCGCAGATGAGTTTGACCACTTGAGCTAATACCCAGTAACATTACCAGGAGGCACCTGTCCAGCAGGGAGCATGCACGTGGTCATACACCCCTCATGGCCATAATAATAAAATCTAGTGGTTTCCATTTACAATTGCTCATGGCTGATTTATCGCAAGTACTAGGTCACATTAAATATATCTTCTTCAGGGCTTAGGGTCCCAGTCAATCATTTGTCTTCAGATCCTTAGCTCATTTGTAGATTTCAATCTGACTAATAACTATGACCTGAATTTAAGGTTCTTGAATATTTTTGCAGCTACACTTCTGAACACAATAGAAAAATTTATATATAAGAACTTTGTCATGCTATCTGCACTTCATGTAGAACCATAGACCTAATTCTCCAGATATTTACTTACCTGCTTAAGCACTGGCAGAACTGGAGATTTAGACTCTGAGCAATGTCTTCAATGTCTTTCCTGGTCTCCATAAACCTGTATTTTGCAGCCATCTATATTAATTTTCTAAGCACATATTTTTTGAAATGTAAAATGCCTAAAGCAGTGCAAATGAAGAATCTTATTTCCCAATAAATATTTTAAGCATTAGGCAATGCATTCAATGACAGGATTCATTCTGTAGCACACCATGAGAACCCAACTTCTGTTATTTGCTTTCTGAAACAAAATGGTAGCAACTGGCTCGTGAGTGATATAATATTTATTCCTTCCTGCTGCAGGAAGAATGCTCACCCACCCACAATGGAAGGACAGACTATTAATTGATCACCTTTAGTTCCAGTCTGCAGTATTTAAAAGGAGGATTATCCAGGGATAAGATTCTGTGGTATAGTGTATTATATAATAACTGTTCACAATATAAAGTCTGGTTATTTGCATCCTGAAGAATCTCTATTGAGATGACTATGTCTGTCTGTCTGTCTCCCAGAGAGTTTGCTTTAAATGAATAATTTTAACACATTCTTTCATCAGGGCAATAGGTTACCAGAGATTAAAAAATTAATACTGGGGTTAAATATTTAGGATTATTTTGTTGCTGATTTTTCTAAATTTATTTTGTACTAATAAATTACTCTGAATATGCCCAATGCTACAAGACCCTGCAAGTATCTCTGACTGTGGCATTTTTTAACCAAAGGCAAGATATACTTAGGTGGGTCAAATTCACTTCTGCTGTAAGTCTGTTGACTTACACTGAGGATGAATATGGTGCAAGATACCCATCTGCTCTTTTTGAAACTGCCTGCCACCTTGAAGAAAAAATCTTAACAACCTTCAGAAAAAGCAACTTTCCAAAGAAACATTGCTTCAAGCAGTCAAAACATCAGCTGTGATGGTGGGCTGTGCTACTTGCTTGGAAAACTGCTTTCTGAAGTGGTGATGTTAACTCTGTGCCAAGATATCTTCAAAAGATGATATATAGATAATACAGTAAGTAGGAGGAGCTCAAGCACGAGCTGCCAGTATGATGGGAGCTAATGACACTTTTAGGTTTCTGTCAGGTCCTGCAGTATTCAAATAAAATAAAGAAGAAATATGTTTGATGCCCTTACAAAGGCTTATTTGCAGGATGGAAAGGGAGGCTGCTAATAAACACTAATCTGTGAATTGTGATGTGTGTCTTAATTTAACTGCTAAGGCAGTTAATTCACTCTGTATTTTCAGTTCATTTAATTATATTGATTAAAATCTCAGTTCAAGAAAGCATTGCATTTCAGGAACGTTGTTAAGCTTGTGCTTAATTTTAAGTAGGTGCTTAAGTCTGAACTGAAGTCAAATTAAAGTAAAACATGTGCTGAACTGTTTTCCTTACTTTAACAGGGGTGAATTTAAGTGAATACTTATGTGCTTTCCTGAGTCAGGGCCTGCTTAGGTACAAAAAAGCCTGACAGGTTATTATGCATATATCACTGCTGTAACAGTCAATGATGTTCAAAACCAGCAAACTTAATAAATGGCATAGAGCCAAATGGAGGAAATGTCAAATGACCAGAGATTTGCATCTATATTTCAGTACTGTGTTGAATTATTTTTCAGTGATAAATATAGTAAGTAAAATATTCAGATAATGTTTTCTATTACTTGCACCTTTTCAGAATTTATCTTTTCATTCAGGAGAAAGAAAGAGATTACATTTCAGTGATAAGAAAGACATTGAGAAAAATGACTGAGAAGGCTAAATCTGAGCATGTCATTTATGGGATTATTGTGTATGGATTGGTACGTAGGTACCTAACTCTCATTGAATTTCAGTGGAAGATGACTGCCTAACTCTCATATGCTCCTTTAACAATACCAGCCATACACCTATAGGGCAGAAGCTCTCAAACAATGATTCATGTATCAGGTCCATGTAGTTCTATGAAGTCCAAAGAAGGCTGGCTAGTCACATGTTGGTGACTCCTGCTTCTCATAACTGGCAGCTAAAATACTCGAAAAGGCTCAAATTATACATTAAAAGGATGAGCTTGTCAAAAGCGCTCAGCATGAGTTCAACTTCACTCCCACAAAGTCAATGGTAAAATTTCCAGGTGGGCAGGAAGGTCAATGCTGAGCACTGCTGAAAAGCCCTTTACTAAACATTTTCCTAATATTATTTTTGTGTGTAAGCAATCTCTGGAGTTACTACATCAGGATGTTACATAATCATGAATGGGAAGAGAAGTGGCTTGCCTTAGTGTGGGAAGGGATGGGCCAGGTGCCAATCTATTAAGAATGAACAAGTATGAGAGTTCCTGCTTATGGGTTGTGAATTGATTATAGTAAAAAAAAATTTTTTTTTAAAAAAAGGGCCCTGCTTAGAGTCTGTCCAAAATATTAATAAAACTGGAGGAAGCAACAAATTAATGGTTCAGGCTCATATGTATTATTTTGTTGCTATCATTTTATTAAGGTCTCTAATTTCTTACACTGTTCGGCTTTTTTGCTTTGTAAATCTATATTCATCACAGCTTTAACAAAGATATTTCTTTAAAATTATCACAAGATACAATTTCTTAAGAATGAAAATCCTGTTTTTAAAAGCTAATATGAATTATCCGCTTACTTTATTATTTCTATAACAAAAATGTAATCTTTATTATTTTGGTCCCTTCTAACAATTCCTTTTGGCCTTAATACTCAGGTAAAAAGACAATGTATTTTAAAGTATATGATAAAAATATTTTTACATAAAGGCTAATTCAGTTATAGAATCTGGGTATCTTTAGAAAGTCATTTTAACTGGAAATAATCCGTTTACCTCACTTGGTTCCTTTTAATTTGTAAAATATTCTTATTTGGTTTTAAAAAGCTTATCCGAAAGTACCTATTTAAAAATGTAGTTGGTCTATTAAAGGCATTTAGATTCATTTTTACACAAGGCAATGAAAATAGGGGCCGTCTTATAAAGCTCTGAGCCCAGAAAGTGCCATGTTAGCAGTATAAAGCAGCATTTGCACTGTTTGTCCAGATACATTTGAAAGAATGATTAGACAGTGCTTGGGAAAATTTCAACACCTAAAACAAAATCACATTACAATATTTGCAATCAACAAAATAATTTCAGAAAGGTTAAATCAGTAATCTTACCTCCAGCAGCTCTGAGAAGAGACATGCTCATCTGAATTTTTATCTGGCTGAATGAAAGAATCAAACCTACATTCACTGACTGTTTTCTCTCCTGAAAGATATTTGACCCAGAAATCTCTCTCCTTTTCTTTTTAGTTCGTCTTTTTCTTCTTTTTTTTTAAATTTGCGTTTGCTGCATGGCTGGCCATATCTACCTTTGTCATATCTACCACACAATGATTTCTACCCTTGTATGACTGAAAGAAATCTCTTGTGGTTTGGAAGCAATGTAACACATGGACAACAACATTTGCAAAACATTCAAGCTGAAAACAAAAAACAGCAACAAAAAGGGAAACGAAGGTATATACACAATACTACCAAAAGGGTTTATCTTTTATGTTCAACAACTTCAGAACTGGATCAAATTCTATAAATACCATTGTATTCCACAAAGCGCGCACACCAAAAAGATACACAGTAGGGTCGCCACTAGCTCCTTATTACAAGGGATGTCCCTTATTTTTTCATCTCTCTACAACAAAGTCAGGAGTTGCTAAGTAGAAGCAAGAAATATCCCTGCCTATTATTTTTATTATTAATATGACTAATGATGATAATAATATTGGAAGGAAGGGTGGGATGGTGGTACTAAGAAAACTACCGCTTATTTTTTAAATACAATGTTGGTAATCATATACACAGTAACATAGAAGGCTGAGTGGTTAAACTGGTATTGTGCGCACTGGGTCAAATCTTGCGGCCTTTACTCATGCAAAGTTCCCACTAAGTTTATGGGAGCTTTGCTTGGGAAATTACTGCAGGACTTGGTTTATTAGTAGTTAACGTGATCAGACAATTCTGACTCGGGGCAACGAAAGTTCAATATATTTTTCAGCAACAAGGCCTCAATCCAGTAGAGCAGGTGAATAAGAGATTTACTGACTCAAGGCCTAGTTCAGCGAAAGAAGCACAAGATAATATTAACAAGAGCTGTCTGAAACTTTTCAAATTTCGATGAAAAACTAGATAAAAACTTTGGTGACAATTTTTACAAACATTTCCTTTGTTTTTTCAACTAACTCTAATATGAACTACCCTCTTCCCCTCAAGAGCCAAACATAAAAGAGGTGCTTTCAGCACTTTGAAAATCTTTGGTCATCAGTGATTGAGGAAGTGCAGTTCAGGATCTCTGTTAATGTTTTCCTTATAAACCTGTATTTTCAGAAGGTTATAAATGACATCAATAATATTTGCTCTCAAACCAAAAATCAGTAGAAATTTGCCATAGAAACATGGTTTTAAATCAACCTTTAAAGCAAACTACATGAATGTTGTACAAAACTATCCTACTTAGCAAGTATATAGTATATTACATCTTCCAAGCACCCTACAGCCATTGACTCTATAGTCCTCACAACATCCCTGTGAGGTAGGCAGGCAAGCAAGCATTATTATATCAATTTTACATATGACTAAAGGGAAACACAACAAAGTCAAGTGATTTTCTGAGTCATTTGCAGAGCTGGAAACTGCTCTGTCTATTACTGTTTTAGCACTTCTTTGCATTAATACAACTAACAAAATGGTTTCCATTTAAAAGACACTTGGCAAGTGATTAATCCATCATATTCTATTTTTGTTATTGTAGAAAACCCTCAAAATAATAAGCAATAATACTGTTAATGAAAACGGCATGTAAAACTAATTCCAAACTCAAGGTAAAGAAGGAATCTTAAGATTGGTCTACAACAGATCAACAACCCCTTCATTCTATACCAAAAATCAAAAAGCACACCCCTGAACAGTAAGATAATCAAACTAACCAACACCAAAGGAGCAGTGAAAGAATCAAAATCCCCATAGGAATCCTAAAAGCTTTTGCAAGTATAGTACTGTTTTGTGTTTTGTTTTTTTCCCCCGAGTGGCTTTATTTGATTACCATTACCTTTGGGTGGTGTGCTGAGTTGACACTGTAATATTTGCGCAACGCCAGGAATGTGAATGCTATGATGATAATGACCAGAAAACAAAGATTTACATATTGGTTACTACAGATGTGCAGTAAGTATTTTCAGTACAAAGTATCCAAGGATGTGATATTTCTCAATGTATAAGGAGATGGAAGGCCCAAAATGCATGGAGATCAGGTATAAAAAAGTGCCCAATTATGGAACATCATGATAAACTGAGAGCTAGCACATCAAACACAAAAATAATAGACATTTCCAAGAGATTATTGGTTAAATCACACACAGTATGCACTGAACAGACAATAACAGCTTATTTCCGTGATGCATTCATTTTCAAGTTATTTCTTTGAAAAAACAAGAAGGAAGTTGACATAAAAACTATATTCATAATATAATGATAATACCAAATGTCTGACTTTAGCTCACTAAAACAAGGGAATGTATAGGGCTAAATTATTCTTTCAGATCCATATGACAAGGCTCAGCAATAATATTCTACTCCTCCTTTGTTGCCATTAAGGGGATAATCACATAGGCCTGAGATAGGAGTCTATCTCTAGTCAGGAAAACATACAACCAAGGTCTTAATGTTAGGCATGTGACTCCAATGGGGCTTAAAATTAAGCACATGCTTAAAGTTAAGCACCTGATTAGATGCTTCCAGGAGAGCAGAATGTGCAGATGATTGAGTTATTCAGGTGGAGTACTATTGTGTGTGGCTCAGAGAGAATAATTTGTTGTAAGACTAGAATTTCTCTTTAGCAGCCTTGTGAGTCCTCATAGACACCAAGGCAGAGATATGTGAGTTAAAGATGGAAAGCAGAAGGAATAATCTAACTCTGAATCTCCTTGCTTGCATGCACTTGGACTGTGAAACAACATTCATGCTGGTTAGATTCCAACTAAGTAAATCTTAACATAATAAAGTAATCAGTATTTAACAACATGTTCTGTGCCCACACTTGGGAAGTCTCACTGTTTAGACATCTTGGCTTGTAATATCTATTACCAGGTAACATGGTTATTTTTCATATATGTGTGTATGTATTTATTTGGCTTACTTCCCATTATCTGTGTATATGCACAGATCTCATTTGGGTATTATATCAGTTTGCAAATGGCACTTCATTGCTGGAGAATGCTCACTCTTTAAGCTGAAGCTGGAAGAAAATATTTCCATTTACTATTCCTCCCCATCCCTTCATATTAGCGTTTGTTCTCTTTCTTGATAAATGAACTCTGAAATGTCCAGTGGACCCTTACCTTCCTCCAGTGTTCCAGTCTGTTCTGAGGCTGGTGATGGAGGGGGGGAAGGAGGCAGATTAGCTGATTCTTCAACTGCTAGAGATTAAACAATGAAAATGAAAAACAGCAATTAATTCCTGTGAGACCGCTAGTTGCTGAGTACAAACTGCAGTGTTGGCCTGTTTGGAGAATACTTCAGTGGAGGTTGTGCCTAATGGATTTTCAGATCTAAACCCTTCTTCAATTTATTATTTTAAACCTGTAATCAAAGAAAAACATTTACTTTCAGATGGCATGCATTATGTTCAAGATTTTGGTCCCAAGGTACAACAAAATGAAAAAAAAAAAAATTAAAAAAAAATCAGTCCTTTGTGTTTGTGCCTCATCTGCTAGCCAAGTCAATACTATTGTTCATATATGCTCTTGAGAAAGCTTCATTCACAAACTTATGATGGCAACATATTTAAATAAGAGATTTTATAGGTTCAATTTGCTCATCTGGAAAAGGGAGAAATAGGCACCCAATACCTTTGGATACCTGGACAAACAGCACTTTACTAGGTTCGTATATTATTAGAGCCTGGATTTGTTTTTGTTTGTTTGTTTCTGCTGGGTACAGGGATAGCTACATGATATATGCCAATATTCCTTGTCAAAGAATGAAACTACCAACTGGAAGCATCACCAAAGAAGGAAAAGAATTCAACGGGGGAACTTCTGTCAGCCATCTGCTTGTGGTTTTTCATCAGAGGAAGGCATTGTATAGGTGCTTAATCTTCTAAGGTTTTTGAATAATTCCCAATTAAGAGTCGGATCCTTCTCTGACAAGTCAAACAAAGTTTTGTCAGTGGCAGCAATACTAAGCCCTAAACAAGGTATCTCTTCAGTATACTCTTCTTAGCTTCTGCATTCGATTACACAGAAATAGTTTTGAGTATTTCTTCCAAGTTAGTAGTAGGATCCATCTATCACATTTTTTTTCAACTTTATGCCACAATATTTCCTGGGCTCTAAATGATCCCTAGCAGGCAGCTGGTCTCAATTTATGATTTCGGGCATGACCCCCAGACCAGTGAAATCAATGGAAAGACTTCCATTGACTTCAATGTGTTTTGGAGTAGATCTAGAGTCTCTAATCCTTCCTCTTGAGACTGGCTTTTCAATCAGGATACAGATTATACAACTGCATTTAAATACCTCACAGATGTACTTTTGTATCTGCAGGCACTATCACAGAAATTATTGATAACACATATGTGTGTCTCAGAATATGTTGAATGTCCCAAGATGTGTGCTTAGATCTGCCCTCATTTAAACCCAATTCAGTAAAGCAGTTAAGTGCATGCTTGAATTCCACAGACCTGGATGGGACTTGAACACATGCTTCCAGCCAGACATGTGGTAAGTGTTTTTGTTGAATTAGGGACTTTCAGGTAGAACTGCGCCTTAGTTAACGAGCCACTACCACAAGAAACACAATAATAATAGTAATAATGGCTGAAGCTGCTCAAAGATTGTAATGAAGGTGGCAGATGGACTAGTGAGCAGAGGGTCAATGAGGCAGTCAAAGGTGGAGGATAAAGTGGGGAAATGTGATATTTTATTACTGCTGTCTTGCGGCACGTGGCTGACTATGCTGCTGGGAGCTGGCCCACTACTGAAAGAAACCCTCCACCGCTGAAAGAAACCAGGCCCTCCTCATGGGGTCTTCTTCCAGTGGAGGGTTTCTTATGGCAGTGGGGATTCTTCCACCAGCTGGCTCTGTGCCATCATTACAAGCTGCGGCGGTGGCGGGTGGCTGCTTGTGGAGGGCAGGGGTGGAGGTGGGGAACCCTCAACAGCAGCCTCTTTTTTCAGCAGCAAGAGGCTCCTGCAATCTGAGCTACCACCAAAAGTGGTGGCCTTTTTTTTTCCAGCTGCTTCTCTGGTTTGTGCTGCCACCATAAGTCTCCCAGGAGCAGGATTTTTTCTCAGATGCAGGGAGCTTCTGTGTCACGCACAGTTGGGCTTTCTCCACCAACTGTGTTGTGACATGGAACAGCTTGAAAACCCTTAGAATAGAATCATAGAATCTTAGGGTGCATCTACACTTGTAAATTAAGTCGACTTAAGCTTGCTTAAAATGAAGTCGACTTAATGAAAATTAAGTCGACTTTATTAAACCTCCTTTTAATTCGACTTTAGGCTTAAGTCGACTTTCTAAAGTCAACTTAAGCCAGTGTAGACGTGGAGTAGCCCTAAGTCGACTTAAAGTCAATTTAGGGCTCTCCAGGACTCCCCCACTGCCCTCCCTGCCGGGGGGCGGAAGGGCACAGAGGGAGCCTGGCATGCCCCCCACAGGGCAGGGCCCTGCCCACCCTGCCCCTATGCCCTGCCAGGGTCCCTGTCCCCCTTTGCCCCATTGTACCCAGGTACAATGGGGCAAAGGCTAAGCCCCTTGGCACTGGGCAAGGGGTGCCCCCCTGCCATCGTGGACCTGCCCAAGGTACCCCTAGCCCCTAGAAGTCGACCTAGGCATCCAGTGTGGACGCTCTAGGTCGACTTTGTAAGGTCCCCCCTAAGTCGACTTAAAATTTAGGTGTAGACATGCTAAGTTGACTTAACTAAGTTGACTTAAAGTCAACTTAGTTAAGTCGACTTAGCTAAAGTCAACCTAAATTAACAAGTGTAGACATAGCCTTAGGGTTGGACGGGACCTCATTGTTTATTAGATGGTCACAGGGTTTGTCCCAGGGCTCTACAATTTATCTATGAATATTACTACTACCTAAATGATCTGTATACATATTGGGAGCTAACATTAATACTTCTATTATTAATAATTCATATATTATTCATTAATAATCTTCACACACAGAGATACCTTCACCACTCTGGCAAATGGCTTGTTTTACCTAAAGGTAATGGTCCAGGCTGATCTTTATGCTGGGCTTCTTTTTCCTGTTCACCTTTCAGGACTGCTACAGCTTCAGCTGTTACTACTTGGACTATCCTTGCGGACACTTCCTCTGTGATGGTAGCAAAATTAACAAAACATAAAAGGTGTGTTAATAAGAAAGATTTTTTAAAAATGAAGTAGAATCTGGCCAAAACTTTCAGAGTCAGACTCACTCAGATCTTTTAAAAATTATTTTTCTTTCAAATATTTAGGGAAAGCATTAACAATAAAATTAAAGGACCAGAGTTGCTAAAGATCTGAGACTCCGGCACTCCTATTGATCTCAGAGGGAACTGCCATGTGTTGAAAATCTGTCCCTGAATCTATAAATGTAAAAGTAATATTGAATCTTATTCCTTTGGAGTGAGGATGGCATAAAATATTGCTATTAATCACTGCTTCTCTTTTTTGGTATGGGAAATAAGCAGCAATTGCAGAATGTTAAAGTGATGGTTTATGAAGTGTCCAGGAAGATTTTTTGTGCTCAATTTTGTGACCATGGCATGTTCCAAACATGGCCAGGATGACAAGCTAAGAAATGGATTTTTTGGTATCTAATATATTGAGTTATCTGTATTTTTATAAGTGGTTTGGACTATATTTTTCCTTCATCAGCATATGCATTACGGACACTGTACCTGAAGACATTTAAGGGACTTAAAGAAAGAAGGGCCAATGACATTCAGCCAACATTAAAATGTATAATTTATCTGCCTCACCTTTTTTAGGTCTGCATCATGCAGGGTATTCTACATTTAAATTACAGATCTGAGACCATGCAAATGTGTTCCACATGATATCTTTGTCAGGGATGACGGAGGTTCATAGTAACATGTTTGAGATATAAACTTTGCCTCCTGACCACTCAGCGGTGCCATCGAAGCTCAGCCAAGAATAGGGGTCTGTGCAGATCTATGTTGCTCTCTGGTGGAAAACAGCTGAGATGAGATGTGGACTGATGTGGCGGGGTGCTGAGGTGTAGCCATGACTTAATTTCACACTACCCCATTTGCAATGCTACCTGCCCTTGGAGGAGTAGGGAAGGAAGAGTCACTGTGTCCTCCTGAGTGCTAAGCATGCAATTATTCCTGATCCTGGAAATGTTCCCTGCACCCTCCCTCCCACTCCTGCCCATCTCTTTAATGTGGCCAATGTGCCCCTGGTTCAGAGACTGACCCAAATCCCAATGAAGTCAACGGAAGTCTTTCCACTTCAAAGAGCTTGGGAATTAGACCCTCATTTCACTAAAAACATCGATTACAATTACATGTACGGCACGTTAAATTTGGTTGGTCACAGGATGAGGATCACTGCAAGAGAAATTTGTTAGATACATCTCAAGCACAGCAGCTGTTGGTTTGTACAACAAAGAAACAAGGAAACGTCTACAAACTCCATTCAGTGCAACTGACAACACAAACATTTCCTTTTTGCTTTCCGTTACTGAGGATGGGATTTTCAAGCAACCTTGGGGATGTGAGTGCTCAGTTCCTACTCAGCTGAACAGAAACTGGGCCTACAAAGTCTTACGTAGCTTTGAAAATCCCACCCTCAAATCACTTTAGTATATGCACAATCTTATCTTATCTGTGACTTGGAGCCTTGAGATGGACTGCATTAGACTTCCACATCTGTTAAAAATGTGACCTGGAGTATGGTAAAGGATTATCCAGTGAATTTAGGGGTAGTATTCAGGAAGATTTTATAATACTTCTCAGGCTAATGGCTCAACAATAAAATGGCATCTGCAAATGCAGCTCCAGAATTGGTGCCTAACTTTTCAAAGGATTTGTTATGGGCCATCTTATGATGACTCTTACACACAATGAATAGCACCTTACTACACAGGAAGTCCTACTGAAGTCAATAGGACTACCTACAGAGTTAAATACTACCAAACGTGAGTTTGATATCCCAAACCAAGCCTTATGGGTGCAGTGGGATATAATCAGGCATGGAACTACTTATGGAAATAGATAGAAAGATTTGCCTAGTTGCACTTTTAGGTGCGTAAGGCAAGATTTTAAAGGCACTGAAATAAATGGGAGTTAGGCGCTTAAATATATTTAAAAATCAGCCATTAACCAAATAGCGAATTGGATGGTCAATGCATCCAATGGTGGAACCACTTACAATATAAATTTTCAAACAAACACCTTTATGTTTTCTCCTATGCAGGCTCTCCCACTTGGGAGGAATTCTCCATAAACATCTGCAAAACTAACTTATTATCCCCCTTCAAAACTCCACTTAAACCTTGACTTTGTCATATGATGCCTACAAAAATCTTAAGAATGGTTTGCTTTCAGCTGTACTCACTACAGTCTTTCACAGTGATTAATGTTGTCTTGCTCTTTTTTTCTACTTCCCCATCTATCTGTGCCCAGCTGTTGTGTCTTGCCTTATATTTAGATTATAAACTCTTTGGGACAGGTACTGTCTTCTTGTTCCATCTTTGTACAGCACCTTGCATAATGGGGGGGGGGGTGAGTTGACAGGGGCTTCAAGGTGTGAAGAAAATACAAATAAATAATAAAATAATAAAATTCAGAAAAAGTTGTGGGTTTCACATCTGCATATCACCCTCTTGCTCATTAACATCTGTATTCCATTCTGCTTACAGCCGTATTCAATGTACATAAGTATTTGTACTTCACAGGCATTCCTGTCGGCAGGTGATAATTACTTTCAGACACTGAAGCCCTAACTAGATGGTGTGGAGTGTCCACGTATGCCAGCTGAAGTCATAACAGACTCAATGACTTGCAGCTTCAGACTCATTATGTGCATGACACAGACCTACATTCAGAGCCCTTTAATAATGCAAGCATTTGCCATATGAAACTTCAATGTTGCTGTGGATGCCAATGGCTTGGCTACTCATTTAGTTGATAAGACAGAAATTGCAAATTAAAACTGCAATACTTCGGTGTCCAATAATGACCCATGGAGCATCCACTAATCAATGACAGCAATGATGACAGAACATCAGTTATTTCCTTCAACACAAGTGGGCAGGTGACGTGGGAGTTTATTTAAGTCAAAGTTCTACATGTAACTTTATAGCTACTGCTTTCACAGGCAAGTAACACAGGCTATTATATATCTTTGACCTACTCTCACATTTAAAGTTCAAATGAAAAAGTTTCTAAAATAATACTTTTTTCTCCTTGATTTTCTTTCAACAAGATGGAATTTCTTCTGAGAATACAGATATGGCCATCTGACTTCTAGAGTCACCAGAGTCTAAAAAAATGCTGGGACAAAGCCAATGTTAATTTCCTTACTGCAGAAACTTCATATGTAATGCAGTATCAAGAAATTCACAAGCAAATGACATTTCTCTCATAATTGTTGGTCTTCATAACTGTCATAATTTACTCTCCTTTGGACTGGTGGCCAGAAGGGCAACTGATAATAATACAGTTTTCTTGACTGAAGCCAGGAGCAAATGACAATGGAAAAGTATATCAGACCCAAAATGCATCAATAGTATACCAGGCAAATCTCCATTTTGTCGTCCAACCTCTTACATAACAATAGTAACGGAATAAAGATGATTCATCAACGTTACACAATATTTGTGTGAGTTTATGGTGTTTTCATCTAACAGTACAACTCATCTTCCAAAGTTGACCAATGCATATAGCTGCTTTCACTGAGCAAAGAATATGGACTGTTGATTTGGAACCCACGGCTTCTCTTCATCATGAAGCATATACGGAGAGCAAAGTGAAAGAATTGCCTGGAAAAGACAGGAAGTGGGGGAGTGGTTGAGGTGCTGTGATAGCCCTGTAGCCTGCTCTATCTGCTTCTTGGCAATCTTTGGTAGCCCCTCCATCACTCTACCATATGGTTGAAGCTCCTGGATACTTTGTATAGGTAGACTGTTAATGCAGGGAGCAGGTAACATCCATTCTGGCTTACCTGTTCCCCTGCCTAACCAGTAGTATTTCCCTGCATTTTCAGGGTAGGAAATTAATGACAACAGTAAGGTGCCAGAGGACTTGGTGGGTGTGAAGAACATCATGGAGCTTCACAGAGGTCCATTGATCAGTGGTTGTGGGAGGCTAGCATCCTGAGTTCCACTGCATAAGAGCCGTGTACTCAGTCATCCACATAAACAAGTAAATCATGGCCCATTTGGGTTTTTTTTTAAAACCCTTTCACAGGTTTTATCCCAGGAAAAGCTCCGTTGTCAGCAGTTTTCATGAAGTGGCAACTCTCAGTAATTACTGCCCTACTGGAGAAAGAAATCTCATATAGTCATTTACTAAGTTGTGCTTTTAACTTAAATGACCTCCCTGTATTGGGAAAATTTGCACAGAGGACCAACAAAGGACTGCTGCTGCATGCCTTATCCTGGGAAAACAGGGAGAAAGCAGGAAAACAGGGAGAAAGCAGAATGCAGCTGTATGTCTTATCCTGAGAAAACAGGGAGAAAGCAGGAAAACGGAGAAAGCAGAATGCAGCTGTATGTTTTATCCTGGGAAAACAGGGAGAAAGCAATTTTTAGATTGTATTTTAAGAAAAGACCATAAGAGATTTTTTTTTCAGTTGCAAACACTAGCACACAGTGAGATAAATACACATCTGGTACAATGGACTATATTCAGAAAAGCACAAAAGTTGGAGAAAGGAAAGACCCACTAGGTCACTCTTTGTCCGCCTCCCACCTAGAACAGGACATTCCTGGCAATATAAGCTAAAACCCTATTAAAAGGTACATTCCTTGCTATAAATTTAGATTTCTTTGAATTTAATCTTACTCAACAGTGTGAAGGGACCCTTCAAAGGACTGCAGGTAGCTCCTATCATCTCAGTTCCTCTCCTATTTCATTTCCCAGAGGCAGGCATTAAACTAAAGAGAGAGAGAGCGTGCCCTGCTGAATAATGGAAGCTTAATTTCAGACATCCCCCAAATAAAGAAAATAAATTGCCTCCATATAATATTAAGTAAGGCTCTCTTCAAGCACTCCTCTGATGGATATTTTTGGTGACATGGGAGGGATGGGAAGGTCATCAGGAACAGTGTTTTTGCTGTTAACGATTGCTGGAAAAGAACAAACACTTTTGTACTAATGGACTCTATAAACAGCAGATCCACTGGGTAAGTCATATCCTTGGAGGGTAGCTATTAAAACTCCTCAACATTTCCTTATGGTTCAAGTAAAGTTCAAGGAGGATAATGGTAAATATCAACAACCAAGAAGAATAAATCCAGCCAGGGTTCTGGGCATCATGGAAGCTTTAATTCTGTTAGTGTCTTTGTTTCTTCAGAGATTTTCCCTCCACCTGTTTAACTGTTTAATGTTAAGGAAGCTGCCAGGTACAATGGGCCCAGGGAGTAACCTGGTGAGCCATTAAGGACATAAGGAATACAACCATTGTGTCCTTAATGGCTCATCAGGTTACTCCATGGGCCCATTGTACCTGGCAGCTTCCTTAACATTAAGGACACAATGGTTGTAGACAGCCTGTCTCGGGTGTTTCCACAGAATCACACAAGTTAAAGTATAGACCATATTCTTAACTTCCATATTCATAACTTCTAATACAAATACAATTCCTAGACATGAACTATATAATCATTCCCAGCAAATTACTATCTTTCTATTGATACCAAACATGACATAGTTCCTATGGATTATAGCATATATGAAATATTAATAGAAAATATCATCATAAATAGTTCCCTAAATCTGGACAGTGTCACACCCTGCCCACATGCCCTGCCAGGGTCCCTGTCCCCCTTTGCCTCATTGTACACAAGGGGTGCCCCCCCCCGCCACCGTGGACCTGCCCAAGGTCCCCCTAGTCCCTAGAAGTCGACCTAGGCGTCCAGTGTGGAGACACTGGGTCGACTTTGTAAGTTCCCCTTTAAGTCGACTTTAATTTTAAGTGTAGACGCACTAAGTCGACTTAGTTAAAGTCGACTTAAAATTACAAGTGTGGACATAGCCGAAGAGAGGAAACAGCTAAATGGAGACTAGAGTGCACAGAAGAAGGTATTGCAGAAGCATTACTCAGTGTCATAAGTTAATATGCAGCCCTCCAGGATGGACTCAGTAGTGAATATACAATATTAGGAATTACTTTCTGATGGCTCTTTGAGAACAAATCAGAGAGTCCAAGAACTAATAACCCTGAGGACTGAACTTCCTTCCCACACTCAGAGTTGTCACTTCACATAGAGATTGAAGCATACTGTCAGGTCACCGTGAGGAAAGCTGCATGGCCACTGCTGCTGTTGTAGCTGCTGTCTAGGTAATGAATACTCCATTCTGCTGTGCTGGCACATTTCAGGAGCACTGAATTCATTTAAAACAAAATTAAAGCTCAATCAAGTAAGGGATCTCTGCTGCTGGGTTAGGAATCTGTGTTATCCTTTCATGATCATGTTCTGAACACCTTCTAATGGGGTGCAAGGCTGGGTCATCTGATGTGACACTGCACCGTGGGTAACTTGGGAATGGACACTTAGTGAGATCCTAATCCCCCTTGCAGCAGCATGGTGTATAGTGCTAATAAGCAAGCTGATGAGGATAGAGAGTGTGGGGTAGCCATGACTCCTTGTCATCTTTAGCGGGCTGTGTGCCTCTGAGAAGCTCTAAGGGAACCAACCATTCCAGCTCCCCTATGAATGAGATTGCAATAACATCAGGCCTTCAAGCAAACCACATAAGGGGAAAGGCTATTCACATTCCCCTCAGCATTCACGCACCCTCTGGTGGTCTGTCACAATCCAACCCCAGAGGTTTTCAATGTAGATTCTGGCAAACATACACCCAAAACAGAAATACACCAGATACAGCGGAGCACCCAGCAATCACCCAATACAGAAATAGACCAGGTCTGATCCTGGGGCGCAGCACTATAGCCCTAGAGCAGCTCAAGACTTTTATGACACCTCTTTTGCCCTGTCCTCACCTTGGCATACTACAGAGCACGATGGCTGCCTGTGGCCCACACAAGAGCTGTTCTAGCATCTAACTTTAAGTGTCCCAGCCACTCCTTCCATACTATGAGAGGTTTTTCGCCTTCCACTGTAGCACAGAGCATGGTTCACCTACCGGTGAATTCTCTGTATCTTAAAGTCCTTAAATCATGATTTAAGGAGGTAAATAACTCAGTCATAGCTTGGTGGCCTATTGCAGGAGTGGGTGGGTGAGGTCTTGAGGCCTGCATTTGCAGGAGGTCAGACTAGATGATCGTACTGGTCCCTTCTGACCTTAAAGTCTATGAGTCTATGAGACTACTCTGCACTGAGAGAGAATGTTCCTGTGGCTCTTTAAGACAGGTTGTAGGCCACAGCACTGCTGGAATATTTTTATTGCTGGAGTAGGGCCAGGGGGATATAGCTCAGTTCCCACATATGGTATATAAAAGGCCAGTGGGTCATTTCAAATTATTTTCTCGTTTCTTGCTGACATTACTCAAAAAAGCCATGAGCCATAGATGTCTCCTCTTCTCAACTAACCATGAATCCATCTCCTACATTATTTTTCACTGCACATTATTTTTCATAGTCTTTCCAGCCTATTAAAATATTCTGAGTACTAGTTTTATTGGTCCCACAGCTTTCCTGAAAACCACACATCCAGTAGCCAGTGACAGCTCCTCAGAAGGAAGAGACAGAGACAAGGATGGGGCAGGAGAACTAAAGGTGGAGGCATTTGTATTTTCTCCAAATATTAGAAACCAAATGGGCAATGGACCTGGTGAGAGTAAAAGGCCACCTCTTTGGTAGCAGAGCACAACACTCACCTTACCAAAACAAAAGTCAAGTTTGGTGATACAGATTTGGGTAGGCAGCCATAAATAAAACTGGCCCAGCCTGATCTCCTGCCCCACAAGCGTGTGTGCTTTACTTTGAGTGGGCTTCTGGAAGAGACTAGCCATTCTGACCTGGGACTGAGACAAATAGGACAGAGATGGACAGGGCCTGAAATGGAGTAAGCTGGATAGTGGATTGCTGTGATGTGGCCAGATGGACTATGTCCCAATCTTTATTACTCTGTGCTAACCTAAGGACTTCTGATACTGTGTTCCAGTTGACTAATAAAATACACTGTTTTGAAAACACTGCCTGGTGTCACTGTAAATGTTTGCTGCGAGTCATTAGTCTCTGAGGAGTATCTAAGTGTGGACTTGCAAGTCAGAGCACAGCGTGTGAAGCAGCAGTGCTGGAGCCCAGAAGCTCAGTCTTGGAGGCATGGAGGCTCTGTGGCTTACCCTAAAGGAAGAGTATCTGGGACACTGACAGGGTTCCTCCAAGAGACTATTTAAAAGCTGGAGTGTAGCACTGGTGCTGAGAACCATATGTAAGCATTGTTTCAGATCACACTGATGCCATATATGCTCCTCATATAAGAGAAGAGCCATTTCTGGTTACTCTTACGATCAATAATTCTATTTTATGCTAGTATGATGAAAATGGATCCTGAGCTTGCAGTACCAGTGAGCTATTCCATGCAGCTTCTCTAAAAATATGACCTGTCTATAGAATGTGCAGAAGTTTTAATTTGATATGCTGCATGGCACGATGAATGCTCTAGGAAGAAATTGGAAGAGCGGGAGGCTAAGAAAGGTTAGGAAAGAAAATGATCCTCTAGTCTAAGGGAAGAGACAGAGACCTGTATTAGATAGCATATTTGTTCACCATTCCATTAACTAGATTCAGAGCAAGAAATTAACAGTGATATAGATTAAAGTGAAGGAGAATTCTTGCTAATAATTTGCAAGCAGAAATTAAAACAGGGCGTAAGGAAAGATGCAGAATTACAAAGAATGAAATAATAAACCTCCCAAATTTTGCTAAATTTTAGGAAAACAGAAGAAAAGCATGATGAAGAAATCAGCCGCATGTATGCTTGTGAAACCAGGAAAACAAAACAATTTCAGACAGAATGCTCCTGTCAAGCATCTCAATAGAATACTGAACAGTTTCCTAGGTAACCAAAACTAATTGCTGCCAAGGTGGAAATAAGTCAACCGTAAAAGCACTGAGTAACTTGCAGTCCTCAGCTAAGCAAACATCCTAAATAAATTCCTTAAACAAAGAAGAAAGAAAAGTTACTATTTGCTGTCTATAACTAATTTGAAATGCAAATAGGGTCTCTGTAGAAATTCGTTTTTGCTGTATTGCAATTCACAGTGAAGGTGTGAAGACCAGACCTTCTGGTTAGCAGCCCCAGTTACTAGACATTCATCTAGGGCCTAATCCTGAAGTCTTTACTAAAACTAAGTTGCCACTGAGGTTGGTATAGTTTTGCCCGAGTAAAGACTGAGCAAGCACAGAAAAAAGATCAGGATTTTACCCAAAGACTTTTTCGGTGGGAGCATTTACCGTCAGGAAATACGAATCACAGGCCAGATCTCAGCTGCTGCGAAGTAGCCTCGCTCTGATGACCGGACAGGAGCCATGCTGCTCTAACCAGTTGAGGATCTGGCCCCATGGGTTCACCTGCCAACTGGTGCCTAGAAAATAAGCTTCTGCAACTCTATCAAATGACCCCTGTTGTATGTGAAAACACAACATGGCATTCAATCACACTTGAGGCATCAAACATATTGATTTAATCGGGAGAATGGAAATAAGTTACTGAGCCTTTCACCTTTAACTCACTGATTTAATCATGACCAAGATGATAGTCATTGAAAATGATTACCATCTGATGATGGTTTGGTGGCCTGTGACAAATAAGGTGGTCAATCTCAGCCTACTTCCTAGTGGTCAAGTGTCCACACTATGATAAACACTATGCTAATTGGCATCCATGGCTGCAGTCTTTCCAGCGCAGCCAAGAACTGATCGAAGCTAGTCTCTCATTCCCAAAGGTACAGTACATTGAGCTAAGTAGTTAGACAGTTCATTGGGGTGCCATGGGAAAGGCTGCATGCAGGCTGCACCGCTTGTGCTGTGGATACACACAGGACACCAGACGCCTTGCTTTTTCCCACATTAAGGGCCAAATTCTCTCACCTATGATAATCCAGAGTAAATGGGTTTAGCGAGGGGGTGCTCATCATAGGATGTAATCCTCCTCCTTCTCTGGCATGCCTGCAGTCCTACTCCGACAGTAATCTCTACAACTGTGCTCAGTTCCTATGACAACTGACTCTCCTACTGGGAATTCAGCATCCTTGTATCTTCAGATTAAAAAGCAACACTCAAAAAAAAAATCTCATATAAAATGCACTGTTAGAATTCTGAATAAGGGACTCTCATTTCAGTGCAACCCCGTCTCTAACCCTTAGGAAGCCACCTTCACACGCATTCTCTCTTCAGCAGCCATTGCTCCAAGCCTTGCCCAATAGGGCTGATTTTAAGCACAAGTGTTTTGCCAGCTAATTAATTTTAAAAGCTATTTTTCTCCTCAAAGAATGAGTGATTCCATTAGGAACTAGCTATTTGGCATATGATGTCTTGTATTAGAGAAAAAAAGCTATCAACTCCTCCATCAGAGGGAAAAGAGGAGGAAAAAAACCCCACCACAAACAGGAAGTAGAGAATTAAACACTGAAATTAAGAATTCATCAGACTAATGACCCAGGCTATTAAAAGGAAAGTTAATATAGTGTCAAGAGAAGTTTTAGCCATTTATCTTTTGTCTCTGTGTGTATAATACTCAGCACTTTTCATCCATAAAGCACAAAAATAAACAAGCAATACTACCTCATGTTTACATATAAGGGCATGGAGGCGCAGGAAGATTCAAGACAAAAGAGGCCACTGATTCTGGGCACCTCAATTTCTGAGGCTATGTCTACACTTGTTAATTTAAGTCGACTTAGCTAAGTTGACTTAACAAAGTCTACTTTAAGTCGACTTTGTTAAGTCAACTTAGCATGTCTACACTCAAAAATTAAGTCGACTTAAAGGGGACCCTGCCAAATCGACTTAGAGCGTCCACATTGGATGCCTAACTCGACCTATAGGGGCTAGGTGGACCTGGGACTGGAAGGGGGGCACCCCTTCCAAAGTGCCAGGGGGCTTAGCATTTGCCCCATTGTACCTGGGTACAATGGGGGCTGAGCAGGACAGGGACACTGTGTGACGGAATGCACATCTGTGCAGCCCTTGGGCGTGACCCGTATAATCTTTCTGTTCAGTTTTGCAGTGTAATTGTGTTATTTGATGACAATTACACTATACCAGGTTCCTCTGTGAATGCTCAGAACATGTGCCACATGATTACCAGGGTGCCATGTTCCCTGCTGCGACATGTATGTATAGATGTGAAGCATGTTACAGGGTTCAGACTCTCAGGGCTGTCTCTAGCACAATGGCTGAAGATTTACACATCAAAGGGAATGCTAATGCCCTCCCCTGCTCAGGTAGGAGTCAAGAGAACAGGACAGTGAGGGGGAGGGGCTGTCAGCAGTTTGTTAAAACAAAGACACAGAGACTGTGAGGAGGGAGAAGCTGCAGGCTTTCAGCCTGAGAAGACACCATCCTGCAACCAACCTCAAGCAAGATCGGGGCCCTGCCTAAGAACAGGCAGAGAATGGCTGCAAGACATCAGACAGCCAAACACCATGTGCATAATCTTGGACTCTGAGGTTAGTTTAGGTGAAGATGTTAGAGTAGTATGCGGTTTATACCTTTTATTTGATAGTGGTCACTCCTGACTCATTTATAGTATGGTTCTGCCTTGATTGGCCATATTCTCACTTGAAATCAAACTCTGATCAATAAACTAGTAGTTGTTTTACCTAAAGCTGTGTGGTCTTTAGAAGGTGTGGATGTGGGAGGCTGGGCACAATCCACTTCTTTGTTAAGTGGACGGACTGGAGACTAAGGTGATTGGGAGTGGGTCCCAATCCCTGTAAGGCAGTGGCTCCCAGTGTAGTGTCTGGGGCTGGGTGTGCTTGCTTGGGAACCAACGCCTGTGTGGCTAGTGGATTTACACCCACTGCCTGGGACCAATGACACGCTGGTGGCTGGTGTGGACTGACTCAGGAGTGAGTGGTCACCCAGCAGAGCGGGGTAAATTGGGGTTCAGGAGTGGGGTTCAAGCGGTCATAGCAGCACACCAGACTGGATTTGGGGAGCAGCCTGTCACACACTGGCAGAGCATAGGAGTGGGGTGGGCAGGGCTCTGTCCTGCCCTGTGGGGGGGCACGTCAGGCTCTGCCTGTGCCAGCCACCCTGGCAGGGAGGGCAGTGGGGGAACCCTGAAGCCCTTTAAGTCGACTTAAAGTCGATTTAGGGCTAATCTGCGTCTACAATGGTTTAAGTTGACTTAATAAAGTCAACTTAAGCACTAGTTCGAATTAAAACGAGGTGTTATTAATTCGAACTAACTTTTCCTTAATTCGACTTAAGGAGCAGCAGGAAAATGTAGTGTAGACGCAGATTAAATTAAGTCGATTTAAGCAATCTTAAATTGACTTAATTTGTAATTGTAGACACACCTTGAGAGAGACACGTGGGGACTGATTTTCATTAGTGCTGAGTACTCGGTGTGCAAATTGGAGGCAACGGAATGAGCAGGGCTGGTGCTCTGCTTCTCTGAAGACCATGCCATGAGGTTTTTCAAGCTGAGCATCCAAAGTAAGAGTGGTCACTTTTGAAAATGTTGTAAGAGTGACTTGCCTAACTTAGAGAATGAATGGCAGAGCCAGGAATGAAACAAAGGTCTCCTAACTTCCAGTCTAGGACCCTTATAATAAAAACAACCAAACAACCAACCAAACAAGGAAAGATACATTACTGTCATGTGCTTATGAAAAAACCTAGATGGAAGATCATGATTTTAGTCCTATTCCTGGAAGAGTTTTCTCCCTGACATTGTGATGAAGAATGCTTTTGTGCTTCCACTTTTTTTAAACAATGGGCTATATTCTCAGCTGGTGTAGAATGGGAAAGTTACTGTATCTGTGCTGATATACACCAAGTGAGAATATGCCCTTTTGTTTTTAATGTTACATCAAAAGAACAAATGTAGAATAGCATTCAAAACCAGTCCCAATTATTCATCTAACACAAAACCAGGCATTCCCTACATATTATATAATTGAGTTTAATTTTTTTTCAAAAAAATTAACATAACATTACAGAATTCAAATATTTGCTCTCAAATGGATTTAATGGGATCAAATATTTTATCTATAAGTAGGTCCTTGATTTTGATGTCAGTAACATCCATAATAATTGGCAGGCGGATGTGAAAGGCAAATAATGGGAAGGTAGGCTTTCAAGTTAGTTTTAGACCAGAAATTATTAAAACAAAACAAAACACATGCACACACAAACCACACCTCCATTAGCGACATTTTAACTGTTATTTACTATTGCACCATTCACAATGGTGAAAAACAAACTTAAACGACTAATTTAGCTCTCCAAATTGAATAACCCAAAAAGCAAAACAGAACCATTTAGGTACCACGAATTCCTCTCCTTTGTAACCCTCAAAATTGTGATTCCACTGTTATTGTATACCTGAGATTATAAATCAAACACCCTTGTCTAGCCCTTTGCATAATCACTTTTACCGGTGCAAATAGATTGCGAAGTAGATGCTATGCTCCTGATTTGGTTACATTTTACACCCATTTTGCACTGGGATATTTGATGGCAGACGGTGCAGGCCAATGTTGCATCTTTTTTGCACCCCATGTTTTACTTTATGTTATTTAATGGAGAGTATTAGATGACTTCCCTAAGGCTTTTGTTTGTGTTTTCAAGATGAAATTGGTGGAGAACTTTTTATTGGCTACAAAACAAAACATCACAGCATTAGTTCCTTGACCATCTCCTGAAAATACAGAAGTCAAATCAATTAAATAAAGTGGTGCTTTAAAAATGGCACCTCATTACTGTACATATTTTGCTTTCTGTGTCTTCTGAGTCACATCTTCTTAACTTTACTGTCTAAACAAATTTTTTACCATGGCCAGCATAGCAGAGCCAATGTAGACGCAGGAAAAACAAGCTGTATGCTATTCTGTCTGATGCAGCATCAACTCAATTTCCAGCAGAAGTGTGATAACAAAAACACATTGGGCGAGATTCTTAGCTAGTGAAAATCACCCTGGTGCAATTGACTTCAACTGAACAATGTTGATTTACACTCCCTGTAGGTATCATTAATATATAAGAAAACAGCTATTTTTCTATACAAAGTCGAGTCTTCCATACTCACAGAGGAAAAATTGCTTTCACTTCAGAACAGCAAATCTGATATACAATTTGAAATCTAATCCTTCGAGAGAGATTAAATATGGGAATCCAACATCTTGCTTTTACACTTCCTTTTCTAATCCTCAGTGCATTTACATTTATTTAAATAAACAGATGTCTAGAGCTAAACTTTCAGCTGATGCAAGTGGAGGAACCGTCACTGATGTGAGTGGCCTGGCAGCTATTTACCCGAGCAGATTATTTGGCCCTTAAAATTCCATTTCACTATCTGGCATAGATAAGTTAATTAGATTTCATGTTGTTTCCTGCAAGCTTGTTAAATACTCTATATAAAAGCATGTCACCCAAACCATCTTGCAATTAGTTAAAAGCCATCATTGACATTAATGCCCAGCCCATGTGGTTTATTGTTATCCCTTCTTTCAATGACTGGAAATCATTTTTTGTCAATGCAGTGTGATTCTGACACATCCCATTAGAGGTACAGTGACATATAAATGCCCTTTTCCCCTATGACTCACACTACCAGGCAGACGCTGCTTAAGCAACTAGCCCTGCAATGCAGCACCAGCTGCACAGTTAATCGGCTCTGAGCATTAATTCCCGACGTACTATCTGGGCATCAAGGCAGACGTCCTTCCCTTACTGACTACAATGAATCCAGGGAAGAATCCAAAGTCACATGGAGCTGAGTATGTTTCAGAGCAGTTTTCTTCCCTTCTGAGGTTTCCGTCCTGCTCCTGTTCTCTGAACTGCCTCTCTGTATTGGTGCTGTCCACACAAGACCGGACTCATCAAGGTGTTTGCCCTACTAGGTCATTATCCCTGACTAAAATTGTACTGTGGAGTCTTTAGGGACCAGGATGCTGAGCAGTGGAAGATGTTGACCTAGAGAGACAGATCACAGAAAAGAGAGGAAGATCTATGAAAGCCCAGGGACATGAAGGGGAGTAATGGATGACTGGAGAGAAGCAACCAGAACAAAAAGAGAACACAGAATGTAGCTACATGGAACTTTAGTGAAAACTGAGAGGAAAGGCAAAGAATGAGAGACTGATATGATGGTCTATTAAAATATGACTACATGCTCAAATAGAAAGGGGGCTTGTACTGAGAGGATAGATAGATAAGAACTGCCTGGTTTCTCCTAACATTATAACTGACCAACAATCAGCAAGGGCACCATTGCATTGGGTCCAACACGGCCATTATGCAGTAACTGTGGCTGAACCTGCCTCTTACCTAGCATACAGTATAATACAACTGTTGCATTAATAAAATCGGTTTCAATACGTCAGCATTACTAGCATCTCTGTGTGGCACAGGGAGTAGAAACAGCTGCTCTGTATTAATGTTTCTATCTGCTCATGTACTGTAGGCGAGCAGGAGCTCGAAGTTAGTTTTATCATCAGCACTATCCTTGAAAACTGCACCAAACTAATCATGCACTGGCATGAATCCGTCTTAAGGAATGAAGTATGACCTGTTTCCACCTCCCCCACTAAAATATACAGTGGTTCTGAGCGAAATTGATTTCTGTAAAGTGTTGAATCTACTCAGTGCCAAGTGAAAATGACTTTCTGAAAGCAGTTATCAGGTTTTCTTGGCTCGCCGATAATGATATCTTATGCTTTCTTTCCATATCCACTATGTGGTTGCCTGCACAGGAGAGATAGCTTTAAAGTTCTGACTAAGTGTGTTTCAAAAGGTAGGAGAGGGAGTTCATTCACATAATCTGATCTATAGAACTGTGGCCTTGTGTCTTGATTTTGTGCACATCAACAAACAACTCCCTGCACCTGACAGGTTTTTGGTATATGCTATGCAATGCACTAATGGAATAATGAATAAAGACTTTGCATTTCCAGAGTGCCTGATATAAACATGCTTGGAAAGCACCGACCTAGCCTCATCACAGCTCTGTGAGGAAAATGCCATCATTATCATTTTGCAGATGAGGAAACCAAAGCACAGAGAACTTTAGGTGACTTGCCCAAGGTCACACAGGAAGTCAATGGCAGAGTCAGCAATAAAAGCCAGATCTTCCTGCCCTGACTTTGATGCTTGTATTTCAAGAACAACCTTTACAAAGATTACCAGGGGGAAGGAGGGCACTGATTAGGGTAGCCATGTCTCATCTAATGCCAGCTGCTTTGTGTGTGCTGTCAGTCCTTTCGTTTTCAAAGGAGTGCCAAACTTTTATTAAATGCCATTATGTTTACTTTTAAAAAAGAAAAATGTGTTATGAGGGCACGAGAGGCTCTACAGAGAGCAAAGAAATCACTGTGTACCCAATTCTGTAGTCCTTCTCAGGCAAAACCTCCCATCGACTTCCCTGGGAAGTTGCCTGAGTGAGGATAGCAGGATCAGAAGTATGATTGCAAACCACGCTTACCAAATCTCTCTCCCTGACTCCTCCACCTTGAGAAGCGAATGGCGAAAAACATTCGCGCTTCCTTTGTCAGACAGTCTGAATCTGGCTCAGAACCTTTGCAGAAAGGCTGCTCGGCTGAATGCTAAATAAGCTCCCAGACTACATATTTGCTCTCGGTGGAGCTTAAAAAGAAATCTCAGAGAGTGCACTGAGGTGTTGGCATGGCAACATGGAAGAGAAAATCTGCACCCTCCAGCATTCTTAGAAGCAACCGCAGCTTGTTTATGTGACTTGTTACTTTTTACATGATTTGATGGCAACTCTCTTTGCTTGGGGAGACTGCTTTGTATGAATGGGCATATATTTAATCTTTGCATGCCACGGTGTACCTGCATTTAACTAGGCACATCTCTGGGGAGGGAGAGTATGTGCCTCTGGTGGTGCTGGAGAGAGGCTGGTCTATCTCCCTATGCCCTGCACTTGGGTTTGTGATTGTGGTTAGCAGTTAATTAATAGTGCATCAAAACCACAGACATTAATTACCATAAAGGGAAAATGGGAGAAAATGATTTGGATGACTCAATTAATGACTAGCACAGGGATGGTGGTAAACATTGAGAGAGCTTCCCTGCACCAAGATCCTTAGGGATCGTACAGCTCATAACTGCCTGAGGCTGCCAGAAAAGAACACAGAAGCCTTAAAATGAAGCAAGCAATATATATGAAACCCTCTTGGGGCTCAGTCAGCCATTTCAGCCAAGGCAGTTACTGCAGGGATGAATTTACCTGCTCTTCTGAAGGAGTCATAGGGGAAAACCTGCCAAATGTCACCCACCTAGCTATTTTAACTCTAATGACACCAAAAACTGTCAGAACCACTGCAAAGCAAAGCTCCATGCTTGTTAACGAACCTGGCAAATCAACCAGCCGCCGATGTGCACCTGCACGAGAGATTATGCCCCAGCATGGGTGGCCCAAGATGAAAATGTTAGTCTAAAGACCCTTGCCACCATTCCTCCCTGCTGAGCACGGTAATACAGGCCTGCATTTTGGTCATGCTGCCAGGCCCAGAGGTTTTGTTCTGATGGAAGGAGAGACACAAAAGAGACACTGCCCTTGGCACTGTGGGAGTGAGGGTGTGTCCCGAGGGCTATCTTTGCTGCTTCAGCCAGCTGTGTAGTCCAGAGCCACGGGCAGCTGTCACATTAGCAATCTCTGACGGAGAACTGACAAGTTGCTCCAAGCTTAGTGTCTCAGCGGCACGTCACAAATGCTAAATAAGCTAAAATGGCCATCCTGAAAAAGCGTATATGACATTTTCTCTCTACCAACTTATGCACATAGCCTCCCATTCAGGAAGCTTCACTTTGACTCCAAAAGGACTTACACACACATAGTTAAAGTGAAGCATGTGCTTAAGTACCCTTCCGGAGTAGGTCTGCTTCTCGGAATCAGGGTCAGAGCTGGTCTCCATAATTCCTTTTTCTTATTTCGGGTGTCCTCGTGCCCTTTCCCTTTCACTCCTGTTGCTGTGTATCTTGCCCTAACTTAGGCTGCAATCTCTTCCAGTCTTGTCCTTTGTGTTTTATGGCAGTTAGCACAAGAGAGATCTCTGACCAGGCCAATTGCACTAGGCCCTGGGTGCTGCTGTGATGCAACTGAAAACTAATCATTATAAAATCCCCAGCAAAGTGACTTGGCAGCGTGCTCTGCACAAGAGATGCTGAGTAGGAGCATCGTCAGCTCTCTTGCTCCCCAGGCGTGTGAGCTCAGATGGGTTTGAGGAGGGAGAGATGTGGCCATTAACAGTACAAATGTTCTTGGCATCACACCAGCTCCTAAAGGAGCGCTGCTGTTGGCCCCAGAGAAAGAGCAAAACAGTTGCAAAAGGCAGCCCGGAATCTATTTCTGGCTCTGTCACAGTTCTGTTCTCTGACCTTGGGCATATCATGTCACCTCTCAGTGCCTCAGTTTCCCCTCTCATCCTTTGTGGGTCTTGTCTACCTAGGTTAAACTTTCTCAAGGCAGGGACTGTCTATTACTATGTGTTTGTACAACAAGCCCTGATCTTGATTGAAGCCTCAAAACACTATGGCTGCGTTTTCACTTACAAATTAAGTCGCCTTAAGGAGGCTTAAATTGACTTAATTTACTCCGCGTCTACACTGGCCTTTCCTTAATTCGACTTAAATTGCTCCTTAAGTCGAATTAAGGAAAAGTTAGTTTGAATTAATAACACCTCGTTTTAATTCGAACTAGCGCTTAAGTCGATTTTATTAAGTCGAATTAAGCCAGTGGAGACGCGGAGTAGTGCCTAGGTGGACCTTTTAAAGTCGACTTAAAACGTTAAATCGACTTAATAAGGTCGAAAAGGGGCCACGTCTACACTTGAAAAGTTAAATCGACTTCTGTTAAGTCAACTCAATAAGGTCCACTTTAAGTCGACTTAAAGTCAACCTTTTTAAGTCGACTTCATAAAGTCGACCTAACTTTTCAAGTGTAGACATAGCCTCTGGTACTATTAATCGTACTGCTATTCTTTAGTAATGGAGGAAGTAGATTGTTCCATTGCAAATAATGAGAGGATAGCCTCAAAACCCACAATACACCAGCCACTAATCTAGGACAGAGGCAATAACACTGAAAGACAATAAATAAATCAGCCCCCAGTAGGGATAATGGCCAGGGTCTGATTCTGTTTAGCATGCTTTAACTGAAAGGTTAGTCCTTCTCCTATAAGAAGTGAAAGGTGAAGCACAGAATCAAAAGCAGCAACAATCTGTCAGCTTCATGTCCTCACCATAGAAGCTGGCTATGTCACAGTAACCGCATGATAAGAGCATCATTAGAATTTTTAAAAGGCAGTTTCAGTGAATTCAGGTTTTAGGATACATCATGCATTAATAGTCTGGTTGGAATAATATGCTGTCAAAGATTTGTTTTTTACCCAGATGTCAGCTTTGCTATTCCAGTTGTTATCTCAATGGGCTCTCCAATGCCATTATTGATTATGCTGTCAGGGAACATCAGTTGCAACAAGTTAGCCTCTTATTGTCAGGGCTACACAGTTAGTTGTATTCAGCTGCTATCTCTGTCTTTAAAGAATCTTAGCTATTTAGCTTAGCTATTCTCAGAGTATGCTAACATCATAAGAAAGAAAATATTACACCTGGTCACAACTAATTCAAATAATAAATGGGGCACAACCACAACTCATTTGTTGTCTCTACCAGCCAGATTCACCCCTGAGGTATGTGAATGCCACTTCAGTTCAGTTATTACACCCAGGCTGGTTAAGGTTGGGATTATCAAAAGTGCTTCAGTGATTAAAAGCATAGTC
>ML685817.1:7614001-7692943 GCA_007922175.1 Pelusios castaneus | reverse complement strand
TCAAAAAGTGTACTGAAAACTTCCCCCAAATGCTCACATGCATCCCAGCATACCCTGCACAGCCACAGGCTCACCCACCCTGCCTGAAACCACACCCCCCTACTGCGCTCTCAGCCCCTGCTACCCGTGGCCTGGCTCCTGGGCTGGATCCAACTGCCAGCCTCTGCCGCTGCCACCAGCCCCTGCTGCCTCTGGCCCTGGGCCGGATCCAACCCCCACTGCTGGGTCCTGGTTCCCAGACCGGATCTGGATCCCAGTGGCCCCCATCACTGGTTCCTGGCTCCCAGGCCAGATCTGGACCCCGGCATCTGCTGCTGCCACTGCCTTTGACCCCATTAGTCCCAGGTCCCGGGCCCCAGGCAACTTTCCTTCCTCTTCTGCTCTGCACCACGTGCCTCGGCTACATGCTGAAGAGCAGGAGACTTAAAAGAGCTGGTGCATCTCTTTGAGCCTCTGATGCTGGCTCGGGACTTGGGGCACTGGCTTGGACACTCTGGGCTCATGCCCCCCGTGCTCAGTGCCAGCGATGCCCTTGGAGTAAGCCCTGAGGTCTGTCTGTGTTGAAGGCTGAGGAAGGTATTTAATACCCAGTCCAGAGCCACTGGAAGAGAGTCGCTGAGTGATGCCCAGGCAGGGGGGGGTGGTGGCAAGGCTGGCATGTCCCAGCCAGAGCCGGGCTGCAGGGAACCAGCAGCTGCTGCACATTGGGTAACTGCAGGGGAGGGGAAGTGCAGAGGGGATTTTCATCCCCGCAGCCTCATGTCCCCCTGCAGGTACAAACCCCCCTCTCCAGGGCAGGTAGGGGGTGGGCCCAGAACACTTCTTGCCTCTGGGAGGGGTGACAGTGTGACATCCGATAGCCGAGTACAAAACAATTTCTGCTGGTACTCATTGGAGAACCTGATCTGAAAAATTATGGCACCCTGTTTATAAAGCTTATATAGTGATACCCGGGTAGAGCATGTACCTCACATAAGAAACATTTCACTTGATGAGAGCTACAGATCTGACCCTGTATTCCTGGAGCATCCAAAATATTCATTTAAACTAATGGGGAGAGTGTGTGTGCGTGTGCGCGCACGGGCACATGTCTACGCACATATGCGCTTGTACGAACATTTTGGGTGCTCCAGGAGTACACTATATATAAATCAAGGATCTGTTCTATAATATTACTGCCAATACTTGTGCTCTGCGCTGGCTGTGAGTGGGGTGATCAGTGCTCTTGGGGTGCTAAGACACCTGACTTTCACAGCACTGCATTGATTTCGTTTCTCGTTAAAAGGGGACGTTGACCCTGCTCTGTAACTCAGCCATTATCAATGCAATACTGGGGGGTTGGGGGAGGGGGATTAATCAATGCAAAAGCCTGACCCAGAGGATTCAAAAATTGAGATTAGGCTCAATAAATCTTCAGTAGATGCTAAAGAAGAGAGACAAAGACAAATTTTAACTATCATTTCCAATTATGGATTATACATGCTTCAGTGAACACAATTGTTTCCTCCCTTAGTTTCAGAGTTGGGTGAAGTGCCCTGGCTTCAGCTAATTACCTCCAGTCCTGCCCTTTCTCTCAGTCCTTGAGTTTTGCAGCCTCGGCTCTGTGATGGGGGAAGTGCTCTATGCAGGAGACTCCACAGCCATGGCAGAGGAAGGCCATCCCATGCCAGGCAGTGCCGGGGGGGGGTTCAAGGGTTAAATCTTAATTTCTTACAGGCACCCGAGTTAACAAGAGGCCTGCAATACTAGTCATGCTGAAAGCCTTAAAACACCACTGAGCTATTCTCAGAAAGGATCGGGCAAGGGTCTGCTGACTAGAAGAGAGGCCTTGCTTAGAGTAACGCTTCCATTCAGGCTTTTTTTTTAAAAAAAAATAATCCTGTACTTCCAGACAATAGCACAAAGACAGCACAGTCAGCATTTTTCTGATTGATGTGACTGGGATTGCCCAAGGGAAAAGCAGAATGAATAAATTTGAAACCACATTTTGGATTAATTTCATTACTTTAACTTGGCTTCCTTGGCACTTTTTCCCTAGCTGTTTAAACTCTGACCCAGCTGTAAGTTCTTAGAAGTGCATTCATTTTAGGTTATTAATAATTATTTGTATTACAGAAGCACCTAGAAGGGCTGACTGAGGTCAGGGCTCCCTTGTGCTGGAAACTGGAGCTACATGTAATAAGAAGCAGTCCCTGTCTCAGAGGCCTTGAAATATGAATAGATAAGATAGATGAAGCATAGAAGGGTAAACAGAGATGCAGAGAAGTAAAGTTACCCAACCAGTTTAATACAGATCAGTAGCAGAACCATGAATGGAAGCCAGGTCTCCTAGCTCCTAGTCCACTGGTTTTCAACTGGTGTGCCGCGGCACACTGGTGAGCCGTGAGAACTGTCTGAGTGTGCCATGAAATTTTGTACAAAGGTAATGAAAATCAATGTAAAACATCTTAAACAATATTCTATCCAACCAAAATTGTAACTCATAAAACTTGTGAAAATTAATCATCAAATTAAAAGTGAAGTATCGGTCTTTTGATTCTAAAACATGAACATGCAGGTTGTCAAAGGGCAAAACTGATATGACGTGTATTTTTTTCCCAGTGGATTTGGAATATTACTGCATTTAATCCTTTTTTAGCTTGTTGTATGCACTATGGCGCAAACCTCTCTAAAGACCGTAACCATAGTAAATGTATGTAAATATGATGTTTATGAGCAAGTGATTCAGCTGAAAAAAGTGGGTGTGCCATGCAATTGTTTGTCTCATTGAAGTGTGTCGTGTTATTGAAAAGGTTGGGAACCACTGCCCTAGTCAAAGGCCCAAGCCACTGGACCATACTGTTTCAACTTTAAATCTCTCTAAAGGCCAACCCCTTGCCTCAGAAAGTGTTACCTAAATTATAAGGGAAATCATGGAATCATGGCATTAACAAGATGTTTTCTGATCTGCACTGCCACCTCATTCCCCATCTGTACATTGTACAATCAGATTTTAAGACCTATCTTTGGTACTTATATGGCCCCCACACTCATCACTGTAGCATCTGAACACCTCAGGCTCTTTAATATATTTATCCTCAGAATTCCCCAGTTAGGTGGGGCTGTGGTATTATCTTCCGTCTGTACAATGGGGAACTGAGGCCCAGAAAGATTAAGTGATTTGCCCCCTGGTCACACAGGGAGTCTGGGGCAGAGCAAGGGAACTGAACTCTGACCTCCCAAGAAAACATGACCTGTGAAGAAAAGTTGGAAGAATGTGGCATGTTTAGCCTATAGAAGACTGAGGGAGGACTTTTGATAATAGCCTTCAAAATATGTAAAATAATTGTTACAAGGGACTGGTGATCAGTTGTTCTCCATGTTCACTGAAAGCAGGACAACAAATAATCAGCTTATCTAACCTAAATCTCTCTTGTTGCAAGTTATTAGGAAAAACTATCCAATTATAAAGATGGAATAGGCTGCTAAGGTGGAATTCCATGGTGGAATCCCCATCATTGGAGGTTTTTAAGAATAGGCAGGGTAAACACTTGTCAGGGATCATCTACCTGTCTCAGTGAAGAGGGTTAGAGTAGATGACCATTTGCGGTCCCTTCCAGCTCTACATTTTTAAGATTTTATGCCCCAGGCTAGCTCTGCAAGCACTAATTCCCTTTGTGCTTGTTTTAAAGTACAAAGTATATAATAGAATAATAAAGCCTAAGATATAATAATAAAGTACAAAATAATAATATAATATAAATAAAATAATAATAAAATTTAAAGCCTACAATATACTAGTAAAATATAATGAGCTGAGAATGTGGGTGATTTAAAAAAGCATGCTGTGTGGCTGGCTATCTATTGGTTAAGTATAGAAAGAAGTTAGATTATTGGGAAAGGAAAAGGATTCTTCTATGCAAAGGACAACCAAGAACATGTTTGCTCTAGTGCTTGCACATCAGGTTTACTTTATCTCTGGATTTTTGAGTTGCTGCTCTCCACAAGGATAGTGTCTCAACATTTAAATCTATATATTTTGCATAGACTTATCATTCCATTATCACTTCCAGCATAATCTCTCATGAAAGTACTTTACAATCCAGAGATTTAAACTGTCAAATTCCTGAGAAATTATGGGTGGCATAAAGTGCTGACAACAGCCAATAAATGGTGCTAAAATGATCCTCTTAGCATGTGTAGATGCATGCATACATCGAGGGCAGTGGTGTTTGCCGAAGAGAGAAATTCCTCTAGCACTTTGCTTTTAGGGCTTAAACTGTGAGTTTTCCAAAGGAAAGAGTGCTGTTTCCTTCTACAGTAAGAAGACTTTCTAGCACACTTCATTCATTTTGAGACAATCAGAATTTTTTTTCCCCGTCAGGTCAAATCCTAAAGTCCTTATCCAATTTATACCTCAGTGAAACCCTAATCAATTGCAAAGGTAGAAGTGCCTGTATAAAGTCAGAAAAAACGTAGCGGGCCAGAATATGGCACCCTTATTCATGTGAGTAGTACCTTTCTCTGTGAGTAATCCCACTTATTTCAGGAAGATACTACTCGATGGAATAGTGGCAGAATTTGGCCCTAAGAAAAGACTTCCGGATTTGTCCAAGCAAAAGGAAAAGGGGAACATTATCACACATCAACTGATTGTGAGATTTTTGCTTCAGGGTATCACAGTAGATCTGACTTTCATCTCTCCTAGACCTGAATTTCCACGTGCTCCTTGGGGGTACACCTGACTTTCACCAGTCGGAAACCAGGCCCGATGTCATGTATTATTTAATGTTTATGTTATTGTATTGCCAGCTGGCTTGAATCAGGATCAGAGCCCTGCTGTGGTGAGCAGTGTACTTGTGCAGAAGGAGACATGGTCCTTGTCATGAAGGGCTAGGGTTAGACCACCAGAGCCCACTGTTTTATGGTACAAGTCTCCTTTGTTTTATTGCAGTGGAACAATCAATGGGCTGGCAAAGAAACCACTTACAAAAGCAAAAGCTCTCTGTGAGCTAGCACTTCACATGTGAGGCAATGCAATGCATTCTCTTTCATATCAAAGTGATTTCAAAGCAAGATCTTAAAGGAGAAGGGGAGGGTGGGCCAGAGTCTGGTTTCGTCACCTGCTGTTTCTCTGTCTCCTGTGGATAGCTCTCCATTGATCCCATTCTCTTTGGTTCTAGAGTATGTGCCCTGTTGCCCGCGTTCACCATATCCTGCTTCCTCATCCTCTCTGTATGGAAATCCATTGGCACTTCTGACCAGTCCGGCACCTGCGCCAGCTTGCTCCTTAATTTCAGGGGAATGCGGGTGTGAAGAAGCCTCTGATAGCTGGCTTGGAGTCCAGTGCGGTGCCTTGGCTTCATCCTTTCTATCGTCTGCCATTTTTCCTCTCTTTCTCTGTCCTGTAAGTACAGTAGTAGGATAGATCAGCAGTGATAAGGGGATAGTTTCCCTGGCTCACTGTTTGCAACCCTTGCATAGAATATACACATTTCCCAATGACATGGTCAGGGAAACCCAGATCATTGCCCGACAAGGGGTTTAAAGGTAAAGAGATGTTCCTTCTACGCATGACTGAGCTGATTGAAAAAAAGATTATTAAACTTTATGGGCCAGATTCAGATGGACTTCAATGGATTATGCCATTTTCTGTCACTAATTTCTTGATGGAAGATCTTTCATTAATCAGGTTTTGGTTTAGCAATTATACAATATTTGGACACCTGTAATGACAAATGATTCATTCCTCATGGGAGCAGTGACATCTCCTGGTGATGGAGGAGGAGAATGTGATAATGACTCATTAGCTCCTGCTAGTACTATTATTTGTAGTAAGATTTCAGTAGCCCCTAGAAGCTCGAGTCATGGACAGGGACCCCTTGGTACTAAAGCAAAGACAATCTCCCTGCCCCCAAAGATTATAATGTATCACTAGAGACGGTATATACAATAACCATTAACATTCATTTGGATTCTAAACCTGTGTTTGGCTTTACCATATTTAGATCCCTTCTTATTCACAATTTGCAAACATTCAGACACATTTCTTTTGTTCCCCAAAACATTTGGGAAATAGCTGCTCTTCATACAGGCCCTTGTGGATAAAGTTATTTATGCATGAACACAAAAAATATATCGCTTTTCTTCATTTTTATTCTCCTGTTTAAAATGTTTAATTTATCCCATCAGGGAGCAGAAAAAGTACAGTGGGACTTTGGCTTTGTTTTCACTGCTCACAAAAGAGTTTGTTTTATATCAAGAGATGGTTATCTTAATGTGCAGTCCTACTGGAGACAAGACAATGTAGGTTTTTACCTCAATGTAGCTAGTCAAGCTAAGCTCCAGGGAGGATTTGGGGTTGGTTGACCTTGAATAACTGACCAGCTATATGTCAAGGGTAAAAATAACTTGTGCCTTGCCGTCACTACGATGTAAAATCTTGATGCGAAGAACACACTTTTTTTTCTTTAATCAATTAAGACAAAACCATAGCTGGCCAATCACAAAGAGTGAACAGTCAAAGAAGACAGTTTGCAAACAACCAATAGGCTGAAAATTGCTTGTCAAAACTATTGTGTAGATATTTAGGATAAACAAATTAATTCAAGGGAATCAGGATCAGTTTGCAGCTGATTTGCAAATAGGCTAAATTTGTCTGATAATTTATACACAAATATTTTCAGCCCCTCTAGACAGTGGCTGAATTTTACACCACTAGTTTTTTGAGCTACTAATCTATTTTTCTTTTAATGAAAAATCCTGTTGAAATAAGAATATTAGTGTTCATTCACAATAAAAAAACTACATTTAACTCCCCATATAAAAGTGGCTAACATATATACTCACCTGCAGAAATATAGCATTGTGTATTTTAACTACTAGATAGCATGCTTCTGTGAAGAACACCAACTAAGGAAAGACCCTATAATGTTTTCTCTTTACTGTAGTGAAAATTGGAAACCTAGCAAAACCATAAGGGGTGGACCGAAGGACTTCTGCATCTCAGTCAGCCACAGAAATATGATACTGTTTTATATTAACAAGTCCTTGCCCTATGCTTTCTCCTCTTCCTTTAGTCTCTATTATAAGCTACATCAATTAAGTTTCTTATTTAAGAGGTTTCAGCTCATACAATGAGTAGCAGAAAGCCATGATTCACTTATCTCCAGTCAATCAGCAGCCTGGAAAATGTTACTGGTAGAATTGAGAAAGTCCAAGTTGGTGCCCTCACGTACTGAGGCTGTCATCTGCCTTCAGTTCTCTCTATGCTAAGAAATTAAAAACATTTTGTGATCAAAGCTCTTTTCAGACATGTGAGATGGTAGGACAAATTCTTCCCTCTGGAGAAAAGACATTAACACACAGCAAAAATCAATGGAGTTCACTGAGGAGGGTCATATACTCAAAGACTCCCTCCATCTCCACATAGATCCTTGGCATTTAGACCCAGATCTGAATGCCACTGGGGTTAATACATTTTTTCCATTGACTTGAAAGGGCTTTGTATCTGGCCCATATATCACATTCTAACTACAAGGGTATTGTAGACAAAAGTGACCACAGTACGGTGAATTGTCATGATGAGAGGGGTTTAATACAATCGCAGATGTGGGGAAAGTGTTTCTTATCATCATTTTGATGATACTGTTACTATCTCAGCAAAATCATAATGCTATTGTCTAAGTGTCCTTTTCCCAGCAAGTTACACACATCTTCCTTCTCTTCAACCTCTGTGGGAAGGTTATTTGCATTCTTACAATAGTCAATGCTACAGAGAGTCCTCTGTTCTATGAAAGTAACAGAAGTGCTTTCATCTTTAAAAGTAAATACAGTGGGTGGGTTTCGAAGGGAATTATGTGTATCTGGGAGCAGAACTTGGCTCCATATTCATAATAGATGGTTACAGCGTGGAACATGGATGAATTCATTCTAAACTGTTATTCATAAAGTACTCTTACAGTTCATAATGCTAGTAGAAACATAGGGAGTGAGTCACAATACATCTTTGTATTTGCTTCCGGGATGAATACTATCCCTGTTGTACAAACTGTACCCGCTATACAAACAGGTACACTCAGAGCACAGAAGAGATCCCATCATGCCCATGTGTACCTTTTACCATCAGTTATCTTTTTACCATTGAATTTATTTACTTCAATAGCAAATTAGTTAATTTAATAGTAGCACAGAAAACATGCAAGGTGGTTAAATATTGCGGCAGTATTTAAATACTGTTACGTAAATACATGAAAAGAACAAAAATCATGTAGTTAAAACACATAAATCATCAGAAATTTTAAAAGTTATTTGTCCTTTCCCACTGTTTTCTGGTTCCCTTTCCAGACTGTTATAAAGGCCTTTGAAATTTACAAAAACAGACTCCTAAAGCACTCTTGAAGCAAAATGCATCCTCTTGAAATGTTATATTTTCATGATTAAAATTAATTGTGACATTTATCACCCCTCACTCTTTTCTGATTCTAATGTTATTTAATTATGAAGTAACATGCTGCGACAATCTTAAGGGCATGTTCCCTCCCCCTCCCCCTACGCTCCCTTGGGTGAATGCGGTGGTGTTGGAAGAGTCTGGATTGATAGAATTAGCTATTTGACTCTGCTTATCCGCAGACTAGCTGTATGAGAGAGGGATAAGTGGTGGGGTGGTTATGACATTGGAATGGGAGGATAGAAAGGGCGAAGATTGTCTTTCACTGGTTGCAGACTCTTGATCACAGCATCAAACCTGTGAGCTCTGTGCCAGCGATGAGTGTGCAGTCACTGTAGAAGAAGGAAGGCCTTCTGGGAAAATCAGGAGTCCTTTGTTGGTGCTCATACAAGAAAGGAGAGGCCTTTGTCTGGAGAATGGGATTTGCTGTGCCTCCCCTTCTGTGACGGTGTGTAGAGACCCAGACGCTGAAGAACCCCCTGGAGTCCTCAGAATGTGACGTGCTTCAACAGCTTTTGAATCTAAAGTCATGATCTTCTTAAAGCACGTTTTCAATAGTGGCCTGAACTGCTTGTGAAATACCCGATGACTGTAACCAAAATGTTCTTCTTCTTGTGCCTGTGGTGGCCACAGACATGGTTACAGTGCCCAAGACATCCAATGAAGTCTGCAAAGCTGCCTTTGCCCTTCCAAAGCCACTGCCTTCAATTCATTTCTGGCCTTTTGAGGAAGTCTGTCGGATAGTTGTAAAACCTCATCCCATTGTATCTCTGCTAGGGGTTTTGTCAGCGCATCTACGTTGGTCAGGGCTGTGCTTTGTTCACAGCTCTGACTAACGTACTTATGCTCATATAACTTTTCATTGTAGACCAGACTTTACGTATGGCCAAGATAGATGCCATAAATTCTTAGCAGGATCAAGAATGCCTTCTTTAACAGGAATGGCTAAACAACTCTGGGATACTGGGCACAGAAAGCCAAGCAATTTGAGCTCTCTGCTGATCAACCTCCAGGGGCTTCATCCTTTTAAAGAGATCCTGGAAGTACCTGAAGTAAACTATATTGGATGTGTCTGGTGAAGTCAGAGCCTTAGCAGGTGATGATGAGGACATGGCTACAGGGATAGACTGGTTGCTTTGTTCCTCTACAATGTCCTCCTCCTCAATCTTATATGCCTGGTTGCTAATTTGCAGGTGTTTCTGTTGGGATGCTTGAAGATCACTAGCTAGATCCTTGGGAGAACTAGACTTTACTATGAAGTGAAGCAGAATGAGCGGCAGATGCAATAAGCTGAGGGTTCCACAGAAGCCAACAGGCCATGTCTGTGCCCCATAAGGGAAGGGCATATGGTGCCACAAAGATCGGACACAGGAAGAGAGAGACTTCTCTCAAACATGTGATCTGCAGCAACAAGGACTTCCTTCAAGGCCACTCTCAAGAATTAGTCTAGGGGAAAGTGGACACTAGAAGAACTCCTATTACCATACAGAGATGAGGATGCCAATGAGTAAAATTCCTCTCATGGACAAAGTCTTGGATTTTACATGAGAGGTAGCCAACAGTGTCACTGAGGTTAGAAAGATATTTTCTTCTTCAACACAGTAGGCTCCTATGTCAGCAGAGTTCTGGATACAGCAGATAAAGGAGAGAGATCTGATAATGGGGACTCCACTCCAGATTAATTGTAAGGCCCATAGGACATATGAAAGATAAATGGGACACTTACTAAGGATACCAGACTCACATAACTGTTAACTGACAACAATCTGAACTGTCTGAGCAACAGGGATGCAAGAGAACATGGTGACACCACCTTGCTAAGAAGGTCAGTGAACAGGAACCGAGTGGCAGTTGGGGATCCGCCACCTTTTATATCCTCGCAACGGAGGGGTGGGGCATGAGGATGTACAGTGTGCAGACGTAGACCCAATGGGTTTGTCAGCTGAAGGATTCCAGGCTTATGAGCACACACTTGCAGTGGGATCAGTGTGGACAACTGCTCAAAGAAGAACACACGTTATTTGGTCCTAGCACTGCCTCTTTGAAGAATGTGCAGACTTCTATGGGTTTTTAAGTGAGTGCTGAAATTTGGAAATATTTTAAAGTCCTTTTAATGAAAACCTGAATGGAATTTAATGGGATAAGGAAAAGGCTGTTCTCTAAACAATGGGCTTTCCTCCTATCAAATTTCAAAGGCCTGCTGCAAATAGAGGGTCATTACTAATGACTTACACCGGATAAATTTCTGGCCTGTACGTGTGCATGCGCTCCTCTCTACCCCAAACATTTTCAAACTTCAAACAAAAGACTTCCTTTAGATTAGGGTTCAAATTCTAGGAAAGATTCAGAATGGTTCTTAGTTAATTTGAACCTGTTCATCACCCTTAATAATCACTGAGGTGATTGCTGACAATTTTCAGACGGACAACAGAGTCCTGTGGCACTTTTAAAGACTAACAGATTTATTTATCGCATGAGCTTTCGTGGGAGAAAATCCCATGAAAGCTCATGTGATAAATAAATCTGTTAGTCTTTAAAAGTGCCACAGGACTCTGTTGTCTTTCTACAATAGACTAACACGGCTACCCCTTTGGAATTTTCAGACGGGCAGCCTTGTTAATCTATTTCAGCAAAACAAACAAGCAGCCCTGTGGCACTTCTAAAGACTAACAAATTCATTTATCACATGAGCTTTTGCAGGTATAATCCCACTTCTTCAAATGCAGAGAAAGGAAACTGCACTTTGTCAGGTATATACATACACATGGAGAGAAAGGTAGGTCACAAGATCAACTCGCCCTTCTCTGCATGTGTATATATCCCTGACATACTGCAGTTTCCATTTTCTTCATCTCAAGAAGTGGGATCATACCCACAAAAACTTCTGTGATAAATACATTTGTTAGTCTTTAAAAGTGCCACAGGACTGCTTGTTTGTTGAGTGATTGTTGTTATCTGAATTCCAATAGCTCCTATATGCCCCAGTCATGGGCCAGTCCCCCATTGTGGTAGGTGCTGTACAAACAACAAAAAGGTTATGTATCAGCAATTGAAATGGGAAAGGAACTCTCTTAACTCACCAGTTTGCTACACAGTACTGCTCAGTCAGAAAGGGAAGAGAAATTCAGACATAACATTTCCCATTAGAAATGTTCTAATGTTCTCTGCACAACTCCCCACTCCCAACTTGCCTCTCTTTGATTATATAAATATGATTTAATTGGAAATTAAATTTTTCTACTTGGTACATTTTGTTTCTTGTACGGGATGTATAAATGGAGATTTTTCAATTCTGTTAAAGTCTTAGTTAAACAAATACATGTCTTGACGACTTGGTTCTTATTTGTATTTTTATACTCTGTCTGTTTCTCATTATCAATGTAGTTATAAAGTATTCCCACAATCACCTTCCACCCCTTTACTGTAAAACATGCTTTTAAAAAGCTAGAAAGAACAAGAGAAAGCCCTTCACATAAGGAGATTTACCAGTTCCCAGAAAGCAAGATCCAATTAACTCTGCTAGGGAGCATGTCCCTATGTATTTGTGCCCTCTGCTTTTCCAAGACACTCTCCTTCCCAAATGGTCAACTTAGGACATTGGCAAGGAGACACTACACTTTCCATTATAATGTCACAGCTGACCTATGTGACAACAGCACTCCAGGTAAGGTATCTTTTAGAATGGGAATTGCAAGACACAGGAAAATATCTAAAATAAACTGTGTCTTTACCACCCTTGAAAAGAGCATAAGGCTTAGGATGTTCTTGCCCCCTTCACAACTGAAATGAACTTGGGAAAAAAAAATCTAGACTCACATAAGAAAAAGCAAAGATATTTTGTTATGAGGTAGTCTCATTTTCTGTTCACAGAGAAAACTGACATTCAGCTGTGCTTCTTTATGGGTGAAATTCACCACCCTATCCCACTCTGCCCAAAACCCTATTAACATGGGCTTTTATCCAGGAGCTGATCTAGGAATCAAAGTACAATTCAGTGTACAGCGGACTTATACTGCTCTCCAAAGAGTCAATGACAAAACTTTTCAGTGATAGAACTTGACATCTGCAGGAACAGAATTGGGAACTGTCTAAGTGCAGCTCTGCTACAAAGAACCTAGGTCAGCATTGCGTGACATTCATTAATATTGCATTCTCTTGTTCACCAACAACTTGATAAAGCATTTTATATTTTCATAGATTCATACATTTTAAGGACAGAAGGGACAATATGATCATCTAGTCTGATCTCCTGCACAATTTAGGCCACAGAACCTCCCGTCCACTCCGTCAATAGACATCTAACCTATGATTGAGTCATTGAGGTCCCCAAATCATGGTTTAAAGACTTCAGTGTACAGAGAAACCACCAGCAAGAGACCCATGCTCCACGCTACAGGGGAAGGTGGAAAACCCCCATGGTCTCTGCCAATCTGGGAACATAATCGCCTCCTGACCCCAAATATGGCAATCAGATAAACCCTGAGCATGCAGGCGAGACTCACCAGGTAGATACCGAAGTAAGATTTCTCTATAATAATTCAGAGCCCCTCCCATCTAACAGCCCATCGCAGGCCATTGGCATATTTCCCAAAGTAGTAGTCAAAGATCAGTTAATTGCCACATTAGCTACCAGTCTGACAGCCCTGGAGACAAAATGGTTTCCTGTTTGTTTACCGAACAGATGCAGTGATCAACAGTTGCAGAAGTTTCCCATTCTAGTACTTGCTAACATTGAGGTACACATTTTCAAGTGTGGTCTCTGAAACTGTGCAAACAAAATTGTGCACATGCACATGTAAACACATTAGCTAAATATATGTGTAGCTTCACAATTTAGATATGCAAATATTTATTTGTGACGATGGATCAGGGTTCGACAAATGTTGGGCACCAGGTTGCCATGGCATCTTAGGTTTGCAGCCTGGTGCCTAGCTCCACCACTGAAATACAGAGAAGGAGCACCCTCTGGCACCTAATCATAGACTCACTGGAAGCGTCTTTAGTGCCACCTGGCAGATTTGGCAGCATTTCAGTGGTGGAGCTCTGCACCACCAGTGATTTTGCAGCGGCTGGAGAATCCCAGCTAGGAGCCTTACATTGAAGCTGGGTGCCTAGCAGAGTGGTAATTTGGTTGAGCCCTGCGATGGAGCATGGGAGGGGGAGTATGAACAATTGGAAGGGTAACATTTTTGAACACCTTCTTGAACATTTGATTTTATTGTTTTTTTCTCAGGTATGTTGATATAATTTTGCATCCTTTCTTTCAAGGGGCTCCCTGACCTGTAGCAACTTGACTTTGGTTGCTGTGAACACATTTAATTGCACTAATGTATGTTCTCCAGTGACCCCTCTCTCCCTGCAGAACATGAGTTACTCTTATTAACTTCAATGGGGGTATGCCTATCCTGGGAAAAGCGAACATGGCACCAGTGCGACCTGCTGCATACTCTATTGATAAGCAAATGATCACATATCAAAGTCCTAAATGAGGACATTAATTACACTGGAAAGTCTTATCAAAACCCTTTTTATGTGAAATTAATTTCCTTTAGTTCCAGTGAAGTCTCATGGAATACAGTATATTTTAATCTTATTTTATTTTGTTATATGAAAACTGAAAATGTTTAATTGTTTAAAATGGGTGAGACCAGGTAGGAATGGATTTGCATTTTTGGCACATGAAGATCCATTTTATTTTTAAAACATGTAATTGCTTCCTCAAACCGCACCAAAAAGTTAAATATTTGAAAATACCCAGAAACAGCAGTCACAGGATCAGATCTTGAAAATCCAAGATGGTGAGACCAAAGAGCAACAGAGCCTGCTCAGTTCTCTTTTGTAACTTAGACTTGTAACGGAATTTCAATTTGCAGTGGTCAAATACATAATTCCCATGAAACCGTCTCTCAGCCTGTGTAAGACATTTCTTCACTGCAGTTACCTCAGATTCATACAGGTGGTGCCACTAACTTCTCCCCCTTCTGTAATGCTATTTGGATTAGAGATGACCATTTATTATATTAATATCACAAAATTTCAACAAGTCTTGCAAATTATGCCATGTAAAGCATCAATGGAAAGGTTATATCTATCAAGTATGATTATCCTGTCTGCATGCATATATCGTCTTTGTCAAAGTCAGGAATATTAACTATAAACCTGAATTTCAACCATGTTTGCTCCTGTGGTATACAATCCATGGTTTGTATACAGACTAGCTAGGCCACTGTGAATTGACTATGCAATTTAATGGCCTATTAAAAGAACGTATAGCTTGCACAATAAACCATAGGAGAAGCCTCTCCCCATCTGATGAACCCTCCTGTGGCAAGCACACAGTAACTCAGGCAGGACTTTGCTGAGTTATTGCTCTCCCCTAGGTTAACACAGGTGCCAAAGGCCTGAGTTAACTCTGCAGTGAAGATACACGCACAGAAAGGAGGCTTATTCATGCAGTTCTTCCAATACTTTGGGGGAAAACACTGGCAGGAGAACTGAGAGACAAGAGCTATGTCTACACTTAAAAAGTTAAGTCAACTCTGTTAAGTCGACTTAACTTTTTAAGTGTGGACATAGCTGCGGCTCCTTGCTGAGAAGGGAGCCATGGTCCCGGCAGAAAGGATCCACGGGTCCCTTCTTGCCGGGAGCCCCGCTCTCTTCTCCCTGGACCCGCGTGGGTCTGGGCAAGGAGGAAGCCGCTGGCGCTCCGCTAACAGGGGATCCCTGAGGTTCCCCTGTCAGCTGGAGTGGGGGAAGGCAGCTGCTGCACTCCAGCTGACACTGTCTGGAACCTCGGGGATCCCCTGTCAGCTGGAGCGTGGAGGAAGGCAGTTGCCGGAGCTCAGCTGACAGGGGAACCTCGGGGATCCCCTGTTAGCGGAGCGCCAGCGGCTCCCTCCTTGCCCAGACCACACTAGTCTGGGGAGAAGAGAGCGGGGCTCCCTTCTGGCTGGGACCGCTCCAGTCCTGGAGAAGGGAGCCCAGCCTGCGGCTCCCTTCTGGCCGGGACTCAGGTCCCAGGGAGAGGGCAGCTGTGGCTGCCTTCTTGTAGGGACCCCGAGGCTTTCCGGCAAGAAGGGAGCACAGCTCCCTTCCTTCAGGGAGCGAGGGTCCTGGGAAGAATGGAGCCATGGCTCCCCTGGCCCCAGCTCTAGGTCAACTTAGAAAACTAAGTCGACCTAGGGTGTCCACACTGGGTTTAAGTTGACTTATCAAACTGACTTAGCTGTTAAGTCAACCTAAACAGTGGTATTTATTAAGTCGACTTAAGGAAGCCCATTAAGTCGAATTAATGAAAGCCTAGTGTGGACATGGACTAAGTTAGGTCGACTCAAACCTCCTTAAGTCAACCTAACTTTCAAGTGTAGACATAGCCAAAGAGCCTGACATGATTACTATTTCCTAGGCTTCCTGTCTCCTGCCAATCTTGGGTTTCACAAACAAGGCCCTGTCTCAGAGAATAAGGTCGATTACCCTTCAGTTTTACAAAACCTGTGCTAAAATCAGAGCGATGAAGTCTGTAAATAGTATAAAGAAAGGATTCTTAAGGCATGGATGCACAAAAATTCTCACTAATGTCAATGGGATTTGTCAGTATAGGGCCCGTTTCCTGAGAATGCTTTCAGCATCACTTAGCAATACTCAGCCACATTAGGCAGTCATTTCATTATAAGGACAGCAGAGGAAGCAGAAATATCTTATTGCCTAACTGATTTATTGTTTATTCATGTTGCAAAAGAGCATTCAACAAAAGGAAGCTTGTTCTCAGGTCTATCTCCAGAATCACAGTTACAAGTGAAAGTCAGGAAGAACAATAACATGAAACTGTGTTACTGCAGTCCAAGAATCTAAAAAAGAGACAAGATGAAGGGCTGGCAAACTGAAGGGAAAAGAGACTATTTGCAAAGCATGCATGCATCTATAGGAGCATGGTTTCAAATTACAGCTGGGGAGGTCACGGTTGGATATTAGGAAAAACTTTCTCACTAGGAGGGTGGTGAAGCATTGGAATGGGCTATCTAGGGAGGTGGTAGAATCTCTATCTTTGGAGATTTTTAAGGCTCGGTTAGACAAAACCCTGGCTGGGGTGATTTAGGGGGAGTGGTCCTGCTTTTTAGCAGGGGGTTGGACTAGATGACCTCGTGAGGTCCCTTCCAACCCTATGATTCTATGATTTACAGTAAACTTGGCATAGTGAGCGAGTGCTGGAATATTCTTCTCTATACAACTTCCTGAGCAATAATTGTTGTGACATGATTTTCTGAGCCTATAAAAACAGTGTCCTGTAGCACTTTTAAAGACTAACAGATTTATTTATTGCGTTTTCTGCAATAGACTAACACGGCTACCCCTCTAGAACTATAAAAACAGTGGTGACCTAACACTTCCGCCCATTGATCTCTGACAAACAAAAGCACGCAGTAAACATCTACTTTAAAAACTAGCTATTTATAATATATGCATGTATACACGTGATCATGTCCAGGAACAGACACACAGTCACTCCTATCTCTAATTCCAAAGGGGTAGCGTATCTCTATAACTGTAACCAAGCATCTGTAGATATTTTCTGCTAAAAATACTTAAAAATAATAATTAAAAAAAAAAGAGGAAAGAAAGCAAACAAGCAAGCAGAGAAATTCCAAAGGGGTAGCCGTGTTAAACAGACAAACAAGCAAGCAGAGAATTATGGCTATCATTCTACTATCTGGTATTTCTCTCCTGTTAAACCTTTTTCCACCAGCTCTACTTCCTGCTCAATCCAAAAATAAACCAGCTTCTCTTCTAGTTAGTTTCAAAAGTGTGTGCGCATGTGTGTGTTGGCAGGGGAAGGGGACATATAATTAAGCAAAAGGAATTTGAAATTGTGGTGGCTGATCTCGCAGTCCCCATCTCAAAGAGAGTTTTGCCTGGAGTTAGGACCAGACGATCAGGTGTCAAATTGGTATTGGGAAAGAATGGAGTGGCATAGGCTTAAATGGCTCATGTTGTTGGTTCAGTTGTGCTTATATTAGCACTGTGATGATTAATTTTTTGCTATAGTTATATTGTAATTCTAATATCTTCACTAAAGGTCCTTTAAAAGGAAATGCGAGGATCTCAGGCCAGCGGTGGTGCTGAGAAACTCCGAGCTAATTCACTTGAGACATAATGACATCTCCTAAATCACACCTGCTTGGTGACAGCACCACTCCCTGACACAGCACTGGAATTTGCACATGCCCTATAAGCTCCTATTTGCACGTGCAGTTTCCAGATTTGTGTAGCAATTTGGCTTCTGTGAACAGCTCTATTTTTCTGAAGGTCCATCTGTCACCTCCAGTATTTACACATGTAGTAAATGACTTTCTTTTTGGGTTTTCAGTGAAAGCAAAAATATGAGCCTGGGATATGGGAGAGGGGAGGACTAACAAAATTGCCCAGAATGGAAAAAAAAAAAGAAAAGAAAATGTCCAAGAAACAAACAAAGGGAGTGGTCCTGCTTTTTAGCAGGGGGTTGGATTAGATGACCTCATGAGGTCCCTTCCAGCCCTATGTTACTATGATTCTATGATCTCATGCAGCAGATAAACAAATTCAGGAAGTGGGCAGAGGATTGTTGACAAATGGTAGAGTCAATTGCTTGACCATATTTTTGTTTGTTATTAAATATATTTCAGACATCAAATAATCAATGTTAGGCATATTTAATGCTATAAGCCAATAATAATATAGTAGAGGAAAAGTATCAATATGATACCGGTCTCCAAGAAGTCATCTCATGCAGTGTTGTTATAGTCATCTTACACAGAAGGCGTGCTCCTAAAGTTACACTCCTAAAGCCATCTTTTTATACACTACTTGTTTACAAACAAAAGGTACTTTACATATCATCTGAAACTAGATTTAACCCTATCAACTTTCGATCTTGTTTCTCGGGTACCAAGGTGTATCCCCTTATCTCTTTATTCAGAACACATGCATTCCAGGTACCAAAGGGCAAGAAGGCACTCCCCAGGTTTCTTCTAGGGTAGTATAACATCGTTCAATTTACTGCCTTGGCACTTCCTACTCATTATCTGGGAAATCAGCTTCTCATGACTTGGCCCTCCAGCTGAGTCACAAGCCATGTTCTCCCCTTCTGAGGGACTTTGCAATCTGTTCTAGCCACTTCCCAATTTGATCACCTCAGGGGATTTCCCTGGGCCACTTCCTCACAGCCCCACCACCCTTATCCACCCTTGCTTCATGGCATTCGGCTCTGCTGGATCCCAGCAGCTAGCAATGGCTCTGTCCAGGGCACTGACAGGTCTCCCTTCTCAAGCTCCTGGGAGTCACTGCCCTTACTCTGCTCTACAGCTCCCTTTTATACCAGCCTCCTGAGCCCTGATTGGCTGTCATGCAGCCCCTTCCTACTGGCTACTTTTTGCACAGCTGCTTCAAGTTCCCTCTTAACCCTTTTGAAGCCGGTGAGGGGCAGATGCCCTGTTACAGGTAGAACAATCATGTGTCTTGTCCTCTTCTTTTGGGACATTCCAGTACTGGCCTGTGAGAACAACTCCTTATGTTGCTATGATAAAATACTCGTATGTTCTGATCCTGACAGTTTTCCTACCTCCTTACGCCAAAATTGCTTCAGCTAATGCCAAGTATTGTGGGATATTTAGCATAGGAGAACAGGATTGTAGTAAAGATATAGGCCAATTTATGTTATATCACTGGTATAATGTTTGTGCTTAATGCATACTATATATATTAGTATGCATGGATATATATGCATTATATATACACACACAATTTATATTACATATATAAAATACATATATAATATAAATATACACACATAATATATACATAAATTATCTCTCTATCTCTCTATCTCTCTATCTGTCTGTCTGTGCCAAATATATAATCAGTCAGCAATACTCTTCAACAGGTTTGAAAAAATACCCAGGCTGACAAATGTACTTTTCTGAACACAATGAGACAGGCAGACAGAGGGAGGAAACATAGGAATTGCCCTCTTAGATTACACCATGGTGGAAGGAGTTCAGTATGCTTTCTCTGACAATGGCCAGGAAGAAAGTGCAAGAAGCTCTGCAGACAATGGATGGAACTGGCAGCATGTTCTGAACATGTTTATAAGTCTTTATCTAAGGACACTAGATCCTTGCAACATATGATGTACATCCACAAACCAACAGTGAAGACCATTCTCCTGATGAGATCAACCACCTTCTATACCTGAGGTAACCCATGCACTAACTGGGGTCAGAGCTTCAACAAGGAATTGAGTCACTCAACAGTGAGTGAAAGAGATTGTGAAAAATGGTGACTGCAGAGTACCCTCTCATTCTGGTAATTCACTTAGGCCAGTATAAATAGAGCTGGTTCTGATACATCTTTTGGGAGGTGCTAGGGACCTGGGTTGTTTCATACGTGCTCTAAAGACTATACCGATTTAAAAAAGCATACACTGTGGCACAATAAGTCTATTCATCTTTGAAGTTTTATTCTATCTATTCTTTTCCATGGAGTTCTTTAACAGCTTTAGGGTAAGTCTACACCGGAGGCTCTGTTAAGTCAACTTAACAAGGTCGACTTTAAGTCGACTTAAAGTTGAGCTTGTTAAGTTGACTGGAGTCCACACTGAAAACTCCAGTTCACTGCCAGCATACGTACTGGCAGGTGCTAGGTCGACGGAGGAGTGGTGCATGGTGGGTAGCTGTCCCATATTGCATTGGGGCCTGGAAGCCAATTAGGTCAACTTAAGGGCACTCCCCATCCACACTGGCTTAAGTCAACTTAATAAGATTGACTTAAACGTTAAGTGTACCTTCAGAAGTGGTGTTACTAAGTCGACCTAAGGAAGCGATTAAGTTGATTTAATAAGCACCCAATGTGGACGCAGCGGTCTTTAGGTCAACTTAACTGTCCTTAAGTCGACCTAAGGCTCCAGTGTGGACGTACCCATAATGTTTTGGTTTAAGATGCCTACAGCATCATGGTAAAATTAATGTAATTAGGACAAATACTAAACTACGCTGCCCCTCTCCCTGGCAGCTTTCCAGTGACTTATAAATACCCATTCTCCCAGATACACTGTGTGACTTTAGTTGTGGTCAATAGAGCCTGTCATATAGTATTTGGCAATTATGGAGAGTCCAGTGTTCATTTGCATAAGTCCCCCTTTACCTTGCCAGTACAAATGTAAAGAGGCCTTAGAGTAAATGAGAATCAGACATTAAATTTGTGCCTATTAGAAGACAGGACATTGGAAAAAGACTCAGGAGACCTAGCTTCTATTCCTGGCATTACTACTGGCCTCCTGGGTGACCTCCAGCAAATCACTTCCCCCCCCATGTCTCAGTTTCCCCTCCCTCTGTTTGTCTGTCTTAGCGTTTTTTAGAAAAGAACACTTTACAGACTACATTCTCTGGCTTGAGTTCCAGACAGTTCAGACCTAGACAGAGCTGGCTTGACATGTGCTGCAGGTGCAGCTTGCAGTCATCCCGCTAAAAAGTTACACACAATACAAGAAGGCACTAAGGTAACTAGATGGTTGGGCATATTAAAAAGATCAGCTGTGGAAAAAATGTCTTTTGTAAAGACAAAATCACAGGAGTAGATAAGTAGGCAGATGAGAAAGGAGAAGGTCCAAGGTTAGGCACCTGGAGCGCTAAATGCTAATTTTTTGTATATGAAAAGCTGTTGCAGTAGAAGCAGAGCTTTGTATATTTTCTTTTTTGCTGAGGGCAGGCTATCTGGAGTGCTGCCCGACCAATGACCTCCATTCTCACCCAAAGGGACTGTGTCTGGTTCAGAAATGATTCATGCACTATTTTAGCCGAGTTATGAATAGGCAGTATTCAGAGTGCAGAACACTCATCAGTTGGGATTCCCTTAAAATTCAGGTCTGACATGATTGGGTCAGTGATCATGCACTCTCTTTCCTCTCTCCTTGAACAGAACTCTCTCTTTGCATCCTTCAGTGGTTCTCACAAATCAGGTCGATTTTTATGGCTTGCTAATTATTACTGCTAGACTTCTGCTGGCTTTCAGGAGAGTTTTCCTGCAGGCTCCAAGCACAAAACTTGTAAAATTAATCACCATCTAGCTGGCAGCAGCAAAATCCAGCTGTGGCAATCACTTAAATATGCAAATCTGTACAGTGTTAAACTTTATTCACTGACAAAAGAAAATATTTGCTATACTTTTTGTTGACCAGGAATATTAAGTTCAAACATAAAAATAAATATATCTTCATCTTTTTCATATTAGTTGGCTTATGCTCAGAGATACATAGACATATGCTAGACCCAAAATACTATGTTAAAAGAAAATTATTCAGGTTTCCAAGTTAGACACACAAAAATTAAGAAATGCTAGAATTCAGACTGCCTGTGAAACCTTAGTCACCTCATGTGTATGTGGTAAAATACAGTAATTATTTGCATGATCACATACTATTTTTTCTAGTGAATCTCTGCCTCATTCAGTGCACAGGACAGACAGTGTTCACTTACTGAGTAGCTAGTCAATATTTTATTTTCTCATGATTTGTTTAGCCCCAGGCCTTGTTTCCCTCACACTTCCCGAATACTGTTCTGCAGATAACATTATTAATTTCCTCATGGGCTTTTCTACGGCGGTTATTGCAACAGTATCTGAGTGCTTCACAAACTAATTTATCTTTAGAACATCCACATGAGATGAGAGAAAGTGTTATAAGCATTTGACTGATGCGGAGCTGAGGCAGAGAAAAATTGACATAAAAAAATCCACTAATTTTGGATACCAAACATGAGACACCTAGGACTTGATTTTTCAGAGTACATAGCATTATATAGCAATTTCACAAACTTTCATTGACTTCAGCAGCAGCTGTGAGCACTCAGTTTTGAAAACCAGACTCCAGGGACTCAAATTGTGCACCCAAAAAAGGTGGGCACATGTTTAGTGACCATGTGAAAACTAAAGTTTGGTTTAAGTGTCTTGCTCAGTACCACACGGGACATTTGTGACAGAGGTAGAGATAGAAACCAATTCTGTAAGACAGCATTCAACTCTCTTACCATGAGACCCACTTCTCTCTTCCTGGAATCCCTAGACTTGTTCACTACACACTTCCCAAATTAGACAGTGTGCTTTACTACACAACCCGGATTTAACCCCGAAGCTGTCCAACCTATATTCTGAATGAGGAAAGGCTTTTGTGGGGGAAAAGCAGTATGTAAGCATGCAATTAAAGATGACCGCATAATGATATGCACACAAGGGGACTGAATTAAGGTTGCACAGGCAACCTTCTTCCTCTCTCTCAAAAGGGGCCCTGTCTTTAAATTTTTTCTTCACATGGAAGTTTAATTAAGCGCACTAGAATCCTACAAGCATTTTTTTAGAAAGTGGATGGACCCCTAGAGTCTACCTGCAAATCTCACAGGGATGATATTCAACCTCTGCTTTGCACTGGAGGTCTTATAACCGTAGGAGGCCTGACAATTCTTCACTCTGGGTAATACTTCACTTGCCTGGGCCCGCTCTGTAACTGAGTTCCTCACACTGGCGTCCTTTCCTAACCATCAGTACGCATATCACTTGCGGCTGTGATATCTCCTCCGCCTGTCTGCTGAAGAAGGTCCTGTGATCTGAGGCTTGCAAAGGCTTGATGGATGAGGCTTCCTCTGCATTGTGGAGAGCTCGGATGCTCTTGCTCTTCTTCATCAAGACCTAGGCAGCCTGGCTACTTCTCCTCCCTGGCGGCTGATTGATGGCTGGGGCAGGTGCTCTGCCTCCTTTCTCCACCCACTGCCTTTTGCTGGAAGAACTGTTCTCATGACAGGTAGGTACGCAGGAAGCTCCATGTGAAGCAGGGTGCTTTGAGCTGCCTTGGCTCCTTTCACAGGTTGGAAGATGGGATTCACTTCCTACAGGGAGCAACCATGAGGTTGTGTCCCTCCAGCCACTATAGCACACGACTGCCTCCCTGCACTTGCTCAGGCTCAGTGCACATGTTTGGGTGGCCCTAGACTTTCACACATTTGTCTGGGCTTGTGACTGGCTCTCTCGCCACTACAGTCAGTTTCCAGGGCTAGCACCCTTCCTCCTCTTCTCTGGCCCAGCCCCTACTTGTTGTATAGGCCTCAGGAGTCCAGTTTAGGTAGATGTTTATGGTTCTAGGAGGGCCTTCTTTCTGAAGCCTCTTCTTAACCAGGGGTGCGAGGCCAACATTGCAGTTTTACTTTCTTGGGTGGTGCACCTCCTACACCCTCAAACTGGCAGGAGGTCTATCCCCATAGCAAACAATCTGAGCACAAGCCAATGGCTGAGAGGTAATCCACTGCTGAATAACTGAGAGCAAGGAATTTGTTTTTTCATCACATTACAGAGGAGAGGAAAGGGCTAGATCAGTCAAGAAACTGTTTTCTGGGAACAGTTTGCTAGGCTCTCACTTGTGTTTCAGGATCAAAGGTCTCATACACTTTAAACTCAAGCCACAAATCAGGCATCTGCTAGGTGTTGCACGTTACTGAGTCATAAGAAGATGTTGCATCCCAGAGGATGTGATACTCTGGAAAACTCGAGTGACACCTGGAGGTAGGGATGAACCTACTCCATTGTTTTCAGGAAGCAGATTCTTTGAAAGTACAAAAGTGCCTGTATGCCTAGGAAAATAAATCTGAAGCCAGTTGTAGCTGTGTTGATCCCAGGATATTAGAAATACAAGATGGATGAGGTAATACCTTTTATTGGACTAATTTATGTTGGTAAGAGAGACAAGCATCATGATTTTCTATCTAATTTACAGATGGTGCAAAATTCTTCTTACAGGTTCCATAGCTATTTTTGGTATTATCTTAGCCTAAGTTTAAACTTGGGGAGGCTTCCAGAGGAAACAAAGCTGGAGGGTGTTCGGACATTTTTATATCACTGCTTTATGCGGAATGCTACTGTTTTGGGGGGACATGGGACCCCTCTGAGGGGTGGAAGGCAGAACCAATGAGCCTTGAGGAGGCGGGGGCAAAGCCAGCCCACCCATCAGGCCAGAAGCTAACTGGTGGGCCAGAAAGTATAAAAGAAGAGCCTGGCAGTTCAGTCTGGTGGGAACCCTGGGAGGGGAAGGATGTCCCTCTGTTCTCTCTAGGGCTGCCTACGGCCAGGTACCCAGCCCTTGCAGAAGGGCTGCTAGCGGCCTGGGACCCGGCCCCTGCCCTGTCCCTGGTAGAAGAGCTGTCTGTGGCCTGGGACCTGTCCCTGGCAGAACGGTTGTCTGCGGCCTGGGGCCTGGAGGTGCACCCTGCAATGTCCAGCCCCCAGGACCCAGCAGCCTCAGCCAGAACCTATGACCTGGAGGAGCAACTGGCCATGGAGGGGGACGGGGATTCCAGGCAGGCCCCAACTTGGAAAAGCTACCATCTGCTGACAGCCCTGATGAGCTGCTGGACCTGCGACCCCCAGATGACATGGACAAGTCTGTCAACCTTCTCGTTGGTGATTACCCTGATGAGGAGGAAGATGCCCAGCTACCAGCAGGAACAGAGGTAAGCCGTGACCTCGGGGAGTGGCAGATAGCGAACCCATAGCTGAGGCATGAGATGGGACATCAACGTGTTCTGGTGAGGACCCCACAGCAGACACCGACCAGCCTCAGGTAGGGGCCTGGGCTGAGACGCAGTGGAGTTGAGTGACCTGCGTCTCCCTGTACCTGTTCCTAGACCCAACGGAGTGTGCTTCCCTGATACCTGCCATAGAAACTGTGTGCCTGCCCTGCTTGGGGGACATAGAGACTGTGTACCTGCCCCACCTGGGGGCCATAGAGACTGAGCGAGGCACGTCCCTGCATTGGACATGCTGTGCCACACCTACAAATAAGCATCTGGTCTATTCAGAACAAAGGAAAGATCAAAATTACTCTTCTGACTCAGTGCATATACAGATATATTGTCTCTATAGGTGTTTCTCATGTAGCTCAATTCAAAGTATATTGAAGTATAGCACTAAATGTAAGAATGAATGAAAACATGGAGCTCCTTTTCTGCAGAATGTAAGCTGAGGCCTTCTATTTTGGGTTTGGGATTTAAATTAGTGTTTTGGAAGAGTTCTGTGAAAGTGTTCCATGAGCTAGAAGTTTTGACTTGAAGTGATTACTTATTATTCCTTTCAGAAGTCACCTCACTTGCTGGAGGGGGTTGGGGGGGGGCAGAAGTCTGCAGCCATCATCGCATTTCAGGGTTCTTTCAGTTCAGAGCACTTTATAAAGATTTTCTTTGGGTAAAATGGGAAGTGACAGGAGTTTCAGATAGAGAAATGAAAATCCTCTGCCAAGCTCAGGATACCTCAAAATGTGATACCCACATCTTCCACACTTGACATAAAACATCTGTCTTATTAAGGGATTAAGATTTCTTGGGAAGTCATTAAAGACATAGCTGAGTTTCAGATGTCAACCATTCAAATGGCCTTTTGCTTTGAAGGCCGTAAAGCTGGCTGTGCAGAGTTTAAGACTGGACGTACGACATAGCCTTGGCGATGATGCTGTGAGAGTGGGTCAGGACTAGTTGAAGCTTCCTAAATACGGAAGAGAGATTTTCCTTTTCCATTGCAAAGAAAAAGTGCCCAACCAGCTAGACTTTAAAGAGGAATTCTTTCCAGTGACACAAAACACCACAGCTCAGATGTACAGAGGGCTACAGTAAAGAGCTGTTGTTCAATACACATGAGAAATGCCTCATTCTTAGTAGTTGCTAAGTGTCAACAATTTTCTCAGCTCTTGTATTTGTTACTGATGAACTTATACCACTTACATTTATATTGTACTTTTCCTGTTCAAAGTGCGGTACAGGCATTAAATATTTAGATTTTTTTCAAATGTGTCTAAGGTGTTTTGGAGCACAGTTCATTGTGTTCCTAAATCCCATAGGCACTTCTTAGAATTACACCACAGAGCCTCACAACAGTCCTCTGAGTTAGATAAGTAATAAGAGAAGGATGGAGAAGGAATCATTAGTCGAGTCAGGATTGGTACTGAATTCTCTGTGTCCTGCTCAAACTACTAAATATCTTCATTCATGATCTGGAGAATGGTGTAGATTGCACACTCAGTACATTTGTACTAAGTAGGGTGGAGCGGAAGATACCCTGGAAGGCAGTGATAGGATACTGAGTGACCTAAACAAATTGGAGGATTTGGCCAAAAACAAATCTGATGAGCTTCAATAAGACCAAGTGCAGGGTTACAGTGGACAAGAAGCTGAATATGAAACAACAGTGTACCCTTACTGCAGGTTAAAGGCATATTGGGCTGCATTACTCGGGGCATTGCCAGCAGATCAAGGGAAGCAATTATTCTCTTCTATTCTGCATTGGCGAGGCCTTATTTGGAGTAGTGTCCAGTTTGGGAGCCCCTCTAGAGAAAGGGTGTAAACAAATTGGAGAGAGGACAACAAAAATGATTAGGAGGCGGGAGTACATGACTTATGAGGAGAAGCTGAGGGAACTAGGCTTGTTTAATCTGCAGAAGAGAAGAATGAGGGGGGATTTGATAGCAGCCATTACCTATCTGAAAGAGGGTTCCAGGGTGGATAGATCTAGGCTGCTCTTAGTGGTAGCAGATGACAGAATTAGGAGCATGGTCTCAAGCTGCAGTGAGGGAGGTCTAGACTGGATATTAGGAAAAGCTTTTTCCCTAGGAGGATGGTGAAGCACTGAAATGGGTTACCTAGGGAGGTGGTGGACTCTCCATCCTTATTTTTAAGGCCTAGCTTGACAGAGCCCTGGCTGAGATGAGTTAGTTGGGGTTGGTTCTGCTTTGAGCAGGGGCTTGGATTAGATGATCGCCTGAGGTCACTTCCAACCCTAATCTTCTAGGATTCTATGATTCTACTAAACCAGATTGTGGAAAGCTGGCTAGTGCACAGTGCAACTTTCCCCCTCTCTCTTTATCATTAAAGTTATCTAAAATGCATTAAATACTTTCCTAATATTAATTTTCCACTTGGTCAATTGTTGTAGGTTCCTCAAGAAAGTTACCTGATCAGGAATAGAAGGGGATAATCTCTCCATGACAATGTTTCTGACCATATGAAGAATTTAAGAACCTTGGCACTAGCCCATCTCTGCAGATTAGTCTGAAGAATGTCCTCCCCAATGCTCAAATTGACTGAAGGAGAAAACTGATATGGATGAATGGGGAAGGAAGAATTCCCATTTAAAATAAAACAAATAGCTCTTCTTTAGCAGGAGGACCTAAAAAGTTCACTTGTCACTGAGGAGACAGAGCAGAACAGGTGGTGGATGTCTTCAGAAGGGCGGTCTCTGCTCACTTGCCTGTGATGGACAGGTCTGGTTGCCTCCTTAGCCACACAAAGATGATCCGTGGTAATGATTTTGGCGGCCTTGCTGCACAGAAAAAAGTGATGTGTTTGCTGTGCAGGAGCCCATGTGGGTGTTGGGAGCTCTATTCCTTGAATTCAAGAAGCAGTTGCACTCTTCCACACTCTGTACCATATTATCTTTGTAAATCCCGTTTACAGGCATTTTCTGGAGAGGTAGCTTTGTCTTCACTGGCCAAAACTGTGCTTTCAGTGCAGGATAACAGACATGCATTAGCTACTTCACTGTAAAATACTAGTTGAGACAGGGCACCTGTAATTTCATTGTGAAGTCAACTGGGAGTGGTCAGTCATGGACAAGGTATAGTGTTGACCTCACCTACCTACCTCATGGTAAAAACTTTAGTACCCTGTCTCCACTAAAATTTTACAGCAGGCTAGCTAACATGTTCTAATTATCCTTCTGTAAAAAACCCATTTTTTTCCCAGTGAAGAAAAAGCTATAAACCTTAGTCCCGCAAATACCTATGTACCCATGGGATGACTCACCTGCATACAGTTACTTACTTGCAAATTTGTAGGATCAGACCTAAAGTGACTGAGCTTTACAAGGTGTTTTGCCTCTTCCCCACTAAGCATAAAGCACAGAATGCTATTTAATGCATTTACACTATGTGCTGCAAAGAACAGATACAAGCTGAAATACATGTGGTCTAAATGCCATGTACAATTCTCCTACTTAACCAATCCTCTATTTCAAAAGGTGTTTACAAATACAAGGGGATGCATCCACTTCTGATACTCCCATTTTTGTGTTTTGTTTAAGCTGTTCACACTTTACTTTTCTGAGAGTCTGTAAAAAGGGCCACTCTGAAGTAGGTTTTCCTAGTTCCAAGTATTTACATATTTGTTCTGACAAATGCTCCTATTCTGAAGTAGCGAACAAAAATACCTTGGTAAAAGTTGCCTGTGCTAGCAATTAAAACGCATGACATACCATATGCTGTACCTGAAGTGACAGAATTCATATAGAAGACAAGACTTAAATAGCACATAATTTTAATTACATCTCTTTAAAAAAGTGTGGCAGTAAGACCTGGTGAAGAGATAATCAAGATTTTCTGCGTCCAGTAACATTTTATCCCATTTTCCTTTTCTCGGTGTCTCTGTACCAGAGACACTGAAATAACCAACGACACTGATTTAACACCCACTTTAAGCATACATTGAAAAAGACCAGTTTTCTGTTGGTTCCAACACTTAAATTGTTGTTACCATGAGAACTTGATTAAAATGCCACCCACATATCTGCAAAGAAAAAACAAACAAACAACAAAAATCCACTTTTAACCTTTAAGGAAAAGCCAGTCAGAGTAGGCTTGCTGCACTGCAGTATTTTCATAAGCTCTGAAACATTCTGCAGGAACAGGCAGTAGAAATGCCCAGACAGATTTATTTTGCTGAATACATTCTTTTGGAAAATATTTAGTTGACAGAACAGCTTTCACCCAGTACTGTCGCACAATATTACATTCATGAGGAATATACACAGACACACACGTTCCATTCCATACTAACAGGAGGATCTGATTTGAAAACAAAAGGGCTATTGCTCATGCTGATGGTGTTCTCAAATCTGGCAGCCAGTTAGGACAGCATAGGTATATTTTTTGGTGATGTAATAGATATGTCATATGCATGGGGTGCAGATGTCCTGATTTTATAGGAACACTCCCAATATTGGAGATTTTTTCTTATACTGACATCTATTTAAGGAGGTTAATAACTCAGTCATAGGTTGGTGGCCTATTGTTGGAGTGGGTGGGTGAGGTCTTGAGGCCTGCATTTTGCAGGAGGTCAAACTAGATGATTGTACTGGTCCCTTCTGACCTTAAAGTCTATGAGTCTATTACCCCCCCATCCCCTGTCCTGATTTTTCACCTTTGTTATCTGGTCACATTATATAGGTATGATGCATTCTGGTTTCTATTCTATTTACTAATTTTTGTGTGTTGGGTTTTGGGATTTTTTGAAATTGAGTGTACAGTATTATATTTTTTAGCAAACAATTTCTTTAATTTACACTCTTATAATCTATGAAATTATTTAAATTAGGCAACATTATAAATCATCATGCAGATAGGAGGCAATTTTTAACACTTCCACAGTCAATCCTTTTGGAGTGTAGTAAACTGTAGGGTCAGACTTTCCACTGGAGTAAATCATTGCATCTTACAGTGAAGTCATTGAGCTATCCTGATTTACACCAGTTTACAATCTGGCAGTAGGCTACTACTTGTAGACTACAATGTGGGCCCAGTTTTGCCCTCAGCTAAATATAAGTAATAATTTCCATTGACTTCTAAGAGTTTTACATGCATGTAACTTGTGGGCAAAATTGGCCCCAGCAAATTAATCAATGCCCATTGAAATCAATGTGTGTTTTCCTACTGACTTCAATATGACTGAAGCAGGCCTTGCTAGATTAATGAGAGGTAGGAGAGTGTTACACCGTTCAAAAATAAAGTTATACCATCTAAAAATAGTCATCTTCTCTTTTGTGTTCAAGAAAAAAAAAACTTGTCTTATTTTTTTAGACATGAATTTTCCAGAACATTAATGACCATCGCTATTGTGTGATACTTTATCTAGAGAGATTTCCCCTTTGGAAAGCACAGATTATAATTGTGTCACTTCTTGGCTGGATTATTGTCATTTGTTGGCAACTGTCCTTCTTCCATTAGACATCAGCCACATATAGTTGACCAAAATTGGCCAAAAGATGCTTGGACAAATGAGTATTTTCATCATCTGCTAAAAGCCCTGCATTGATTAGACTGTTTTCAAGACCTGTCCCTTTTAAATGGAAGGTTTTACAAGAAGCCCTTCCTACTTATGGCACTGTATGTTGTATTGTATTCACAATATAAGGAAGGAAAAAATTATGGAGAAAGCACTGGAGCAGGAGGCAGGAGATCCAGGTTCAATTCCTGGTTCAGCTACTAACCTGTTGTGTAACCATGAGTAAGTCACTAAGGGTATGTCTACACTAGCAATCTAGGTCGACTTAAAGACCCTTAAATCGACCTAAATTACTCCATGTCTACATCTGACTTTCATTAAGTTGACTTCAGAAATTCCTTAAGTCAACTTAATGAAAGCTTAAGTTGACCTAATAAGAACCGCCCATTAGGTCAACTTAAGCCTTAAGTCGATTTAAGGACGGTGTGGACAGGGAGTAACCCTTAAGTCGACTTTCGTAAATCAGGCTAAGGGCGGTGGGGTCGATTTAACAAAGTGGACTAAGTAGACTTAACAAAATTGACTTTATTACGTCGACTTAACAAAGTTGACTTAACTTTTTCTAGTGTAGACATACCCTAAGAGCTTGTTTTTGTACAAACATTTAGTTTGAAGAAAACTGCGGGGTGAATCTACCCCCCACTAACCTTCCATGCACTAATTGCCCATGTGGATGCTGCTGATGTGCATTAACAATTTGTTAATGAGCTTTGATCCAACTGTCTTTGAAATAGGTCTAGATCAAAAGTGCATTAATGGACTGTTAATACACAGCAGCAGGGTGTACCCACAGAACTAAAACACAGGAGGACCGTGCAGAATAGATTTACATCCAAGCTTGCCACAAACTTAACATTCAAGTAGACAAGCCCTAAGTCCTGCTGTGCCTCAATTCCCCTCCTGAGAAAATGCAGATAATAATGCTTACTTTGGCTGGTTTTGTATATTTAGATTGTAAGCTAATTGGGGCAGGGATTGTCTTTTACTGTTTGTGTGAGGACTCCCAACCCATGTGAGGCCTCTGGATGTTACCATTTTACAAGCCAATAATTATGATTTTCGGTTCAACTATGAGGGAGTTCTTGATTTTTCCTTAGATCAAGACCCACTGGTTTACTCCTGTTGCATTCTCTCTGTAGATCTTTCCCTTTTGCCACTCCTTCTCCACAATTATATAATAGGCTTTCAAAGTTTGTGCATCACATGAACACTAGTCTTTGTAATGATGATTTGCCTCTCTGGGTTGATCCACACTCTAAAAGTATGTAGAATTTTTGCATATACAAAGAAACCAAAACTATCTGCCCCAAAATACTGCAGTCATGTGTTTAAATCAGTTGCACTTTTGCACCACAGTCTCTAGTGAAGGGCTAACTTCCAACCAAATTTGAACCAGATTTGCAGACTCAGGAAAAGCATAGATGCTTATCTCTAAGCAGCACAAATTTACCTGAACATCTTCAGGCTGGAAAGCAGGTTGAAAGACTCATTCTGGTGAGATTTTTCTCAAGGCATTACTATATTTTGTTCAAGCCAGAAACAGGATAACAGCTTTTCCTGGCTCATTTTGTAGTGGATGACAATTAACCGAATATGCTGATCCTCAAAAAATCATGTTGATTCAAAGTTTGGGACAATGTTTATGTTGATCCTTAATTTATTTGAGCTGCTTTGCCCAACTGGAGCTGTGTTAGTAATTGGTTCAATGCTTCATTAGTCCAAATTAATCCCTGCAATAACTCATTTTAAGCGAGAGCAAGTATACTAGAGATGAAGTTGGCCCAATGTAGCATACCAACTAGTAACATACTGGTTTTTAAGTCAAATCGGTAATCAAAAGGAGTCAGATTCTGCTAAGGATCCTGTTAAAATCAGTTTGTACAGCACTTGGCACAGTGGGGTCCTGCTGAAAGGCTGAGGTTCCTAGACACTATAGCAATTCAAATAAATAAGTAAATAAATAATGAAGCAATTGTAGCAATAAATCACAATGCATAATATCAAATATGGGAAAAGGTACACAGTTGTTGTATGCATGGAATGGTTATAAATATTTCAAGTGGCTTAACTAATGTCAAGGGATGGTTGTAAAAGCAAACAAATATTTATCTCCAGGAAAAAATGGGCCCCATCATTAAAAAAAAATGAGGGAGAGGGGGCAAATGAGAAAGAGGTGTGAAATACTGTTAGCAAAGTGCTGTAAGGAGAGCTGATAATACGGTTGCAAATAACATTGCACATCATTTTTTTAAGAAAGAGGATGAATGGCTTGTGGTTTATAAAGGAAGATGATTCAAGACACTCTGAAATTTATCCGAGATCTTTTGCATCACATTTGGGTACAAGTAATGTCAACCAGAGATGGCATTTTCACACAAGAGTGACACAAAGCTCTCTAGTTAAGTTTCTTAGGGAAGGATAATTACTCATTAAGAAGGAAAATCACAGGCAAATAACCTGCCTTAAAATCAGTTTGGCACAAAGTGGTATAGCTTTCAGTTGAAAAAGAATAATGTATTTTCCCTCCCACCTTTATTTTCCTCCTCTGCTTGCCGAAATTGTTTTAACCACAAACTAGGCCAACCCACATCTTCCTACATAGGAAGGAGGGACCAACAAAGTTTGAGAGGAATTAACAGTGAAGAAAAGAACCCATGTGAAGAAGGGCAGCTATAAATGACTTTTTGTCATGACTATGATGGGCTTCTTTTTCATCTACTATTCTGGAAAGAACATTGTGGTTCAGACATCTGTTCTTCTCATAGCCTTCCATCCTTAATACAACATGTCAGAATACATTCACCTATCACTAGTACTTTCTTTGGGGTGCTTCCTAATATACCTGCTTCACTCTATGAAATTCTGATATAGCCCTGAGCATCACATTTTCTACCTTTAACAAATTTCTTTTTATGCTTTATTGAATGAATCTCTCCTTTTAAAAATAAAATATACCAAAATCATTTAAAGCTTTTTCAAAAGTGAAATTAAAAAGCCACTTCTTTTCCATGTTTTTTTCTGCTTTGCTTCCAGTCAATGATTATATCCATCCATGTCATGATGCTTCCTGGTAAGAACAAAGGAATATGGGAACTGCCATATTAGATTAGACAAGTTAGTCTATCTAGTTCAATATCCACCAGTAACAGCTGCTTCAGAGGAAAATGCAAGAAACCCTGTAGTGGCCACTTACAGGATAACCTGCCTTCAGGCAACGATACCGCCTAATTCCCATCAGTATGTGGTCAGCTTATGTCCTGAAGCATAAGGCATTGCATTCCTTCCAAAAGTCATAGATTTTGTTTTTATCTCTGGATCACCTTGTTTTCTGTATAAATGGCCAATCCAATGCCTGACGCTGTAAGATCCTCCAAAGTAGACACAATTTCTTCTGAAAACCTAGCACAGAATCCTGGTCCTGCTGACATCAGTAGCAAACTCCCATTGACCATAGCAAGGCCAGAATTTCATCCTACACTATGTGTGTGTGTGTGCGTGGGAGGGGAGGTTCACATTTGCAACACGGAGTTATTAATACCCCAAACTGGTTTTTGTATTTCCATGAAGCATTATGGGAGCTTCACCAGTGACGATCTGAAAAAGCAAAGCAAAAGAAACCCAAACCAAAAACTCCACAACACAGCTTCAGTAAGTCCTAGAAGAAAAGACCAGTCCTGAAACAGAAGAGTCCATTTCCTTTGCTTCTCTACCCACTGCCATTGGCAGACAGCCCAGCAACTGGCCACCAAATCTGATGAAAGCAGGTGTCACCAAAGACATCACCGGTAATCAAACAACCCTTCCACTCCACCCTCTAGCTGAAAACTGTTACGAGACCCAGGGCCAAATTCCCTTCTTATTAGAGTGGGTTAAGTGAGTTCCCTTTCCCTTCCCCACCCTGGATGTATTTTTTTCCTGTTATTTGCTGTGGCACTTCCTGACGACTTTGCAGCAGCAGTACCACCTCTACCTGTAAAATTCTAGCCTAAACAACCTGTTTTCCCAGCTGTAAATAAGTGTGGTGAATATGATGGTGACTCACTCTATAGTGTGGCGTTATAATCATTATCATGGATATTATTTATTAGCGTCAGCGGACATAGGCACTCCTCCTCCTTTCCGCCTCTTGACAACTATGAGCGATTCCTTCTCAAAGGCTGACAGTTGGGTTATTAGCTAATAAATACAAGTAACACATGACAGATGTGTGCTGCTGCCTGTTAATTGCCCTACTGTGGACTGGGGAGGCTCAGTGTGTGGAGGGATTCATGAAAAAAAAAGTTGGCAGTACAAACTTAATAATATTGTTCCGTGCTCTCTTTTCCCCTTTCCTCTGTGTCAGTTTTTTCCACCTCCCATCACACTGTGGCAGAGACATTGAACACTCAGGAGTACAACCTAAGGCACAGTGAAATAAGACTCAAGAAGTCTCTTTCCCTAAAAATCAAGAAAATTTATTATGTATTGTACTATGGGACAGATCCCCAGTGAAATCAGCATCATTTCATTTCCAGAGGGTAGCCGTGTTATTCTGTTGTACAGCAAAAAACAACAAGAGTCCTGTGGCACCTTATAGACTAACAGATGCATCTGACAAAGTGGGTTATAGCCCATGAAAGTTTATGCCGAAGAAAATCTCTTAGTCTATAAGGTGCCACAGGACTCTCGTTGTTTTCATCATTTCATTGAAGTTCAAGAATACAGCTCTAATTGCTAAATATAAAATACTCCCTGACAGCCACATCACTCCAATCAAACAGAAAGGGAACCTCTAGGCCTTACATGAAAGTTGCTATAAACATACCTGCAAGTTTACAGACCACTTAAAAAAGAGAGTTTCTTGTGAAAAGAGTTTACATTCTAACTCTGACAAAATACAATACATAAAACCCCTCACTAAAGGATGCAACTGGACACATCTTGGTCTCATACTGTTCTAGAGCCTGTAACACAGAATGTCTTTTACTAATATCTTTCGATCAATGTTCCTGCCTTGCTGGGTATTAGATTCACAGGAACAAAAGATACGTACCTATAAACAATAAATAAATAAAAGCAGGGCTTTTTTTTTTCTGCCGGTATGCACCGGTACTGCGTATTGGCAACTTTTTTTCTAGAACACATCTGCTCCTGTCCCCTGCCGGCCCCACTGCCCAACTGGGGAGCAGGGTCAGTAGGGGAAAGGAGTACGTCTCCTTTCCTCTGCTTCCCCCCTCTCCTCCCCAGGAGCATGCCTGCTCCTGTCCACTGCCCAGCTGGATATGAGTATTGGCACCTTTTTTCTTAGAAAAAAAGCACTGAATAGAAGTATAATCCTGCCCAAAGACATTAGCAGTGCCACCCTGATGTAGCTTTGGAGATGTTACAATTCTTGTTATCAGCTGTGTCCCCATTGAGGAAAGTCTTGGTTCGCACCTACTAGAACTTGACTATTCATAGAGGCTCCATGCTGAAAGGTCTGTGAGTTGAAGAGACACTGATATTTCTGCTTTTACTATGTTTTCTCCCATTTTGCTAGCACCCAAGACTGCCATACCAGGGCCACCTTTGTATAATATCCAAATATGTATTTTCCTTCCTTTAGGTTTTTAGCTACTTTTCCACAAACTTTCCCAGGTACCTTCCTATAGGATACTGTCTCCATTGTCAGGACTAAAAGGACCACCAGAGGAACAAAATATACCTAAGACTGCACGGTTTCAAGTATAACAAAAAAAAAAAGATATTCAGAAAGATTAAATAAGTTGGATAGATCCATCCATGAGATCTCAACTGCTATTAATTGCTATCGGTGCTTTATTTCTTCTTTAACACTGCCACAGTGACCTATGCAAAAAGGGTAAGTTCTATGGAATTGTTCTTTCCTTTTCTTCATGTTTTGAAAAACAATTATGTAGTATTTCAATTGCCTCCTGCTATGCTATCTTTTTCAGTGTGAAGGGTATTAAATTCTGGGAATATCTTTTCTATATTCCCAACTAGGAATTTAGAGCAATCAGTTAGTATCTGAAGAGCCATGTTTAGATGATGGTATGGAGAACCAATGCATGTTGGGATGGGACACTCCTGGAGTTTATTTTATTTCAGGGATGTTATTATCAATGAAAGAAGGATGTGTGAAATGAAGCTGCCTCTTCTTTACTTTAACACCAAGTCTTATAAGCAGATTCTGACCTTCACTCCAATTGCTATACACTGCTCCAGTGACAGAATCTGTCAGGGCTATGAAGAATTGCCGTGGCATAGGAGCAGTGTAGAACCAGTGCAAACAGCCCTATGCCGCCTTTACTCCGGTAGACCCTGGAGCAGTCTATGGGAAGTCTGGGCTGTGAATAGCCCTCTGCTAGTCCCAAGCAGGCTGCCAGATATTACTGCTTACATCAAGAACAATTTTGGCTCTACAATAGCCCAGAATCCAGAGGGTGCATCTCCCTCCTGCTTGTTTGGGGTTTCTGTGCTGCATTTCTCAGACAGAAGCTGTTGCACAGAATCTTTCCCACAGCACATTAATGAAAGAATCCTGCAACTTGAGACACAGAAAACATTGTTATCAAAACCAAGCTCTGACTCAGTTAGGGCTAGATTGTGCCAGGTAAGTACAGGTATATGTTGGGGGGTGTGGAGTTGCACTGCCCCACAGGAAGCTCCAGCAGGGACTGGGACACAACCAGGCAGAGGTTGTCTGGGACCATTGCTCTGTACTCCTTTGATGTGGTTTATGTTCAAATGGCTGCTCAAATGGAGGAGTCCGAGAACGCAGAGAGAGATCTTGACTTCCTTGTGCCTCAGTTTAATAAATCCTTTAATACTTAGATGAGCCAAATTTGTCCCCTGATGACATCTATGAACTTGTAGGGATGGGAGTGGTGCAGGAAAAAAAAACAATATGCAAAAGAGAATTGCTCCTGGGGGGTTTGTTCAGGAAATGGCAGGATTTGTGTTCTTCAATAAAGTTCTGCAATATTGAGTCTGTGTGATGTTGAGTTGGCTCTTCTCTCTTTAGATATATACATATATTTGCATAGCTCTGATGCTATAAAAGTGTTTTGATTCTTTATTGTCACCTACTATACTTGCATTTTTCTAATGCTGGGGCCAATGTTTGCAATTTTTAATCTTTAATTCTCTTGGTAGTCTGTAAACTAGGGCACAGATTACTTAAAGGGAAGTAGGAGAGCATTATTTCAGTCCCAAGTGAGCTGGCAAAACTTATAAGCCACAAAATACTCCACAAGCCTTTAGTCTACCAGTTGAAGACAATATTTACTCCGGATTTGGCAAAATCAAGATGATAGCCTACAACCAAACCGTCAGCTTTCCACATCACCAACCTTGCCTTATTGTCTGCTGTTCAGTCCCCTGAATAACCCTTCTTTATTAATTACTACAAGAATGTATTAAGTTTAATTTCACTGATAACACAACTGGAGTAAATGGACATAACTCCATTACCATAAGTGCAGCTATGATTATTTTTACTAGCTGAAGATCAGGCTCTCTGTTTTTAATGTTATGTTTAAAAGAAATGACGGTATAGAGTTTTCTAACCTTCCTGTGCAAAGACAAGATACATTAGGAACAGGAAAGAACTGATGAGCCCAGCCTTGCTTTGGAACATTCTGTGTTTCTGCTTTTCCGAACATGCCCAAGTGCCCTTCTTCAGGCATCTCTCAAAGCTCTTTATACTCCACTGCCAGGCAGTCATTTACGTCTGTGCAAAGCCAGGGCAATGGGGTGTAAAATGCTACCGAAACAGAATGGTAGCACTTTACACCTGCTCTGCACAGGTGCACATCTACTCTTTCAGACCAAGTCCCCTTCCTCTTCCTAACATTTAATATTATGTCCCTTGGATTCTGATCCCATTTGCTAATGTGAAGAACTCGTCCTCTATCTGCTCATACTCTAAACTGAACTGATGGTCATGTATGATGCTAGCACTAGAAATCTAATGTCTCTAGTTAATTCCACAGAGCATGTGCAGTAATGGATGTATCTTCATAATCCTCAAAACTGGCCCTCTGTACATTTCTCACTTTTCCAAGGAGGAGAATAAGCACAGCTCATTTAATTAGTCTCATTCTTTTAACTCATGAGACCAGATAACATCACAGCTGTCATTGCTCTGCCTTCTCCGATTCATCAATATCCTCATATGCCATATGACTGGTCTCTACCGCTGGACAAGGCACTCCAGATAAGGTCAAATAAGAACCATACACAATAATAGTATCCTCTCTTCTGTATTTTAGCCCTCTGTTAATAAAGGCATCTTATGTTTTCTTCCTGCAGAACTGAACACTAGGTTGCAGCTAGGCTGAGGGAGGGAAGACAAGTGTTCAGACTGCAGTGGGTGTGACACCTCCCACCAGCAAGATATAAAAGGCTTTTAAACTAAAATAAAATAAAGGGGAGAGAGAGGCAGGAATTAGCCAATGTAAAACAAAATATGCCAGAAGGCATGAGGAGTTTCCAGCTGCCTCCTTGTACAAATTCTCACTTTTTGTTGAAGTTCCCATCCTGCGTAACCACGAGAACGGACATGACAGGAGTTAGTCACATTGCTTATGCACTGAATTTACTCATGGAAGCTCAGATACTATGGTGATAAGCTTTGTCTATGAAACCATACAGACCAGACCAGAGCAGGGCTGTGGGGTTCCCAGTTAAGAAGTGAAAAGGTCTTACCTTTTTAAGCAGATGGTAGAGCTTCAAGGCTTCTGTGTCCTTTGGTTAAAGAACCAGGAAGAGTCTCTGGCTCCTGTGAAGGAATATAAATCAATATATTCCATTTAGTCTCAGATTCCCTCATAGGGTGATTGATACTGTATTAACTTAATTACATCCCTGGTCAAGCCCATTTCCCTATCACTATTTCACAAAGACTGGCAATTTAAGAGAAAATAACCCAGATCCTCTGCTGAGCCCAGCCTCCTCTGGATGCAGCTGCTAGTCGATTGTCCTTGCTGCAAATGGCTGGGAGCAATTCTAAATGAAGCTGGTTGGTAATGTTTCCAAAAGGACATCTTTCAGATGGGGACAGTTGAGGCACGGTGTGCTCCAGCCACAGCTTCTACACTGGGGAGCCTGAGAAACATCCTCCTTTGGGAGGATTTCCCCATCATGCCAAGGGTATTTCATGCAGAAGAGATGAAGTCAATTAAGGTGCAGAGCAAAAGGAATGGAAGACAACAACAACCGCCTCTTAATATTCTGGAATCTCTCAGAGGACTGAGGATCCTTCTCCCAGATATCCATTACTCTCTTCCACTCACAAAACCCTGACTCTGTACTAATGCTCCTGCTGGCTGAGAAGGGCTGGTATCCTATGAGATCCAGTCATGCCGTTGCTTAGTTAGGCTTCTTGGGAGAAATTATCTAAGATGCACCCTCAAGCCTACAGAAGGCTGAGCATCATATAGAAGAAGGGAATGATCAGGCTGAGGACTCAGATTCAGATAAGCCCCCTCAATGAGGATTGTCCTATTGGAAGACCAACAGGAACCGGACGCACACCTGTTGTACTTGACCTTTAGCATGTCACTCATTACATTTGCCAGGCCCATGGTTAAACCTGAAGTGTAAAACATCTGGATGGGTTGGCGACTTATGAAGGCCCTGCTGATGCTTGCTATGATACCTTTTATTTTTAATATTAGAACTGAGGTTGGCATCATTCCCGCACCCAGCCTCCAGCTCTCCCATTCGTTTCAGGTTCCATAACCTCCATGGACTTGACCTAGCATTCCTCTCAGACCCCTTTTCTCTCACTCCCTGTCCCTTTGCCCATCTATCATCTGTTTCTTCTGTGTCCCTTGCTATTATCTCACCGTTTTTGGGTTACCACCTTCTCTTCTGAAGCTCCTTGCACTGGTGGCAGCTTTCCTCTCTTTTATGCCTATTGCTATTCTGGGCCCTATCTCAGCTGGTCCCAACACTTTCTATTATAAGATACTGTTTTCAGATGCTTATACCTTTAACAAACTAACAACTCAGGCTAAAATTTTCCATTCCCAACATCTGCCTCATAGCATATGATCATGCCATTAAAGACTACATCATAATATAAAAGGGGGCTAAATTAAAGTTACACAGGCAGCTTTAATTTGCGTATTTCCTAACTTTCCAGTGCTCGACTACAAGTTCAATGTACTTTTAATGTAGGTTTGTTTGTGGCATACTTTCCTGTTAAGGCCACAGGGCTGTGTCAATTACAGTTTTACACAAATTTGTCTAGTTAATGTTTAGCTTTCTTCTCCAGAGGTTGGCAGGTTTTGTTTCTTAGGTATTCTACCTTGAAGAGGACGATTTCATAAAATTCTGGCAGCAAGTTACTATCAAGCAACTTCTCTGTCCAACTGCAGACCCCCTCAATAGAATCCCCCATTCACCTCTGTGCAGTAATTAATTATAGTGGAATTAGCTCAGTAGAAACAAGGCTCCAGCCTGCATTGATTTTACCCACCCACTGGATGCAGAGGAATTTTATAATAAACTAATTAAATTTGCTCTGGCTCACAGAACAATCAATGTTGTGGAGACAGCTGAGCATACTCAGCACTAGGGCTATGTCTACACTGGCAAGTTAGTTCGAATTAAGGAAGCTTAATTCGAACTAATTTAAGCCATGGCTACACTAGGCTTTCATTAGTTCGAATTAAGGGCTTCCTTAATCCGAACTAATAAATTTGAATATGCTATTCAAACTAAAGATTAATTAGAACTAGTTAGTTCGAATTAACCAATGTGGCCATGTTAGTTCAAACTAATTGCTTAGTTCGAACTAACCGGCCCATTGAATTCAATGCAATTCGCTAATTCGAACTAAGCAAGTGCCATGAATGCTAGTTCGAATTTTGCTAGTTAGTTTGCTAAATTAGTTTGAATTAGTTAGTTCGAATTAACTAATTCGAACTAATTTTAGTAAGTGTAGACATGGCCTAGGAACCCTACCAGGCATTCTGATGAATGGCTGTTGCAAAAGAGTGCTAGAAGGTCTGGTCTTGGTGAATGGGACTATATGAACAGCTATAAATAGTGGACAGAGATTTTAGAGAAGGACATAAATTGAAGCAGGGACAGATTTGTACCATGTAAATTGATTCAATGAATGACACTAATAAGAAAATTAGGATGGTGGATTAACAAGTTTTAGTTTTAAATAACTAGCACTTTCAAGCTGTACTCTAAGGCCGGAGTTGGCCACATGCTCTTAAATGCCATAAACTGTAAGAAGTCTTATTACTTCTTGACACTTGCAAATATTTACTGCACTGATAAACTGTTTGACTCAGAAGAGTGGAAATCTTGGATTGCAAAAATAGGCCAGGCTATAATTTATCTCCCACACCTCCTGACACCCACCTCTTCCTCTTGTTTTTGAGCACAGTGGGACAACTCCACAGCTGGTGTACATTTTCACAGCTCCATAACAGAGCACCAACCAATGTCCGATCTCCAACATACACCAGCTGATGATCCACACCCAGGAATTCATAACCCGTCTCGCCCTATGGCCTTGAAAATGAAACTTGCCTGTATCAAGATATGCTCACTAATCGCAATGAAATAAACCCACTCAAAGTTTTGTTTGCAAATAATGCAGTAACTTTATTGTAGTACACTGAACATGTAATCTGTCAATACAGATTATTTTTATATGTCTGTGAAGCAGAATATTTTTAGTAGAGCTGAATGAGGAGTGTTGCCTAGTGGCTAGAACCCTGGACCAGGTCTCAAGAAACCCCTGTTCTGTTCATGCTTCTGCAACCATCCTGCTGGGGCAAGTAGTTTCAGTTCTGTGCCTCAGGTTCCCCATCTGTAAAATGGGAATGATACTTCTTTTCTAACACAGTGCACTGTACCCTATCAGTCCTCATCCTCAAAGGAAATCTGCACAACACTTTCAAATTGAGAGCCTTGGAACTTAAATTAATTACTCTCCAAGGCAGTAAAAATCATGGACTCAACAGAGACACTCTATTTATAGTTTATTACAACAACCTGGGACCCACTAAATCCCCTTTTTGTCCTATTGCTGAAGGAGTGTTAATGGGCCACTCCATCTCAAATTGTCCTTATAATATCCGCTAACTATTTATGCTGAACAATCTGTTCTGCCTTGCATTTAGCTGTAACACTGGGAGCACCTTTCCCAGAACTCAAGAGGAGCTCTGAGTGTCTTGAAAACTTGTCTCTCACAAACGGAAGTTGGTCCAATAAAAGATTTTATCTCACCTTGTCTCTCTAATGTCCTTTCTAAGGCACTTTGAGATCCCTGATGTGACCATTCAATAAAAAGGAGGATCTATCCTTCCTTGCAAGTGCTTAACACATCATTCCTTTGTTGCTGGTTCTTTTTATGTTTGTTTGTTAATTTGGACTACAGTAACACCCCCTTCAACAAATAACGAACAGGTATAATTACCCAGTGCTCAAAACCATAATGCAGTTTATACAGTCTGTATATTTTGATCTGTCCACTCCTCCCTTTCCTGCCCTTGGAAACATGGGCCATGTACACACTAGGGGAATAGTCGCGCAACAAGCCTGTCGCGCTTTAAAGTCACGTGGTTTTTTGTTGCGCAAGATCGTGTACACACTAGTCTGACTCAAACGTAACAGAGCCCCCCCCTGCGTTCCGCAGTTCCACAAGTAACCCAATTGCAGTGTGGGTACCTATCCCACAGTTCCCTCTAGCGCGAATTATCGCTAGGAATCCTCGGAAGAAGAAGAGTCGCGCTATGCAGCATGGGTAAAGTCATGCTTTCCCATGGTGCATTATGTTCCACCCGCGCCACGGCAGTTACTATTAGCAACTCGCGCCCATTTTCAACTGCAACGCATGTCTTCCCGCAACTCCTTTTGCAGCATCATGGATACAGCTTTGATCTCCACTGTCGCCCTGAACATTATGAATACATCTTGGCTTCTGGCACAGTATGCATTCAGCTCCGAATCAGAGCAGGATTCGGATGACTCCCGTACGGCGGCTGCCAGTCGTGACAACAGCACCGCATTGCTGATCTCCTTCGCAGACCATCTGCACACGGTGAACCGCCAAATCTGGTCACGGGAGACGAGCACAGAGTGGTGGGACCGCATCGTTTTGCGGCTGTGGGATGATGACCAGTGGCTACAGAACTTTCGAATGCGGAAAGCCACATTCATGGCACTGTGTGAGGAGCTAGCCTCTGCCCTGCAACGCAAGGACACAAAGGTGAGAGCAGCCCTCAGCGTGGAGAAGCGTGTGGCGATCACACTGTGGAAAATGGCGACTCCGGACTGCTACCGCTCGGTTGCGAATCAGTTTGGAGTTGGCTGGTCGACCGTCGGGGTAGCACTTTCACAAGTGTGCATAGCCATCAATCATGTTCTGCTACGGAGGACAGTGACGTTGGGGAACATGCGTGAGATCCTGGATGGATTTGTGGACATGGGTTTCCCGAACTCTGGGGGGGCAATAGACGGTACTCACATCCCGATTCTCGCGCCCGATCATCTTGCGACTGAGTATATTAATAGGAAGAGATACTTTTCGATGGTGCTTCAGGCATTCGTGGATCACAGGGGCCGTTTCACTGACATAAATGCGGGGTGGTCGGGAAAGGTGCATGATGCTCGCATTTTCAGGAACTCAGGACTGTTCAGTAAGCTGCAAGCGGGGACCTTCTTTCCCGATGATAAGATGTCTGTGGGAGGTGTTGAGATGCCCATAGTCATCCTAGGGGACCCAGGCTATCCACTGATGCCCTGGCTTATGAAGCCTTACACTGGTAATTTGGATCACGCCAAGGACCGCTTCAATTACCGGTTAAGCCGGTGCAGAATGGCCGTTGAGTGTGCCTTTGGCTGTTTAAAAGCACGCTGGAGATGTTTATATTGGAGGCTAGACTTAAATGAGGACAACATTCCAGCTGTGTTTGCGGCGTGCTGTGTGCTGCATAATATATGCGAAAAACGGGGAGAGAGATTTCCCCCGTCCTGGGGCATGGAGGCTGAGCGGCTAGAGTTTGCCTTCCAGCAACCGGCCACTAGGGGTATCAGGGGGGCACAGCAGAGAGCCGTGCACATAAGGGAGGCACTGAAGGAGCATTTTAGTAATGGGGACTTATAGGATGCATTCTGTTGTTGGGCAATAGTGTTCCCGGTCACTATTGGGTGCTTTTCTTTTTGGTGGCTCTGGAATGTGTGCTTTGCAATGTGGTACTGATCTATAGACAGGTGCGCATTGATAATTACTAATGTGAATCAATAAACAGAATTTTCAATGTTTAACCGTTTCAACTTTATTAATATAGCACGTAACACGGGTGAAGTGAAAGGAGAGGGGGCTATAGGTGCGTGTAGGTGCGTGACTCCATGACATAGGATGGTGAAGGAGTAGAGATACAAGTATACCAGAGGTTTCCTTGGGCTTCAAAGAAATGCTTGGGGGGCGAGTGAGGCATGGGGGAGGGAAACTGTTGATGTGGCTGCAGGGGGGGGGGGCGAGCCTGGAGCAGACCGACAATGGTCTTCATCAGCTGGGTCTGCTCCTGGAGGATGCTTATTAGGGCATCCTTCTGCTTTACCCTCTTTTCAATGTTCTCTTTCCGCTCCTGCCTGCACTGACGACACCATTGTCTAGTCTCCCTGGCTGAGGCCTCGTTGGACTGCATCAGCTCCTGGAAGATATCCTCTTTGCTCCTGTGAGGCTTCCTCCTTATCTGTCTCAGCCGGTCAGCTGGTGCAGTCCACCGCCCAACGAAGGTCGTCTCTAGGGAAAAATTGAAACATTTTGAATACTGCTATTGTTCTTACTTTGCTTATGGAGACGTTAAGATGCTCTCCCGCCACATTCCGCAGTGTCCACGGGACAGGGCATTCCCAGGGACTGAAAAGTGCATTTTGAAAGTGAGGGAAGGCTTGCAGAGAGTAGACACACAGCTCCCTGAACTATTTGCAGTGCTTGTGCCGATTATTTCACATAGAGCGCTGCTATGGAAGCCGATATCTCGCTGCTTAGAGTGCCTCTGCAAGCCAGAATGCATATCCTGCATGTCACTGCTTTTCAGCCGGGCCCTTACGCTGCCGGCTTGTGCGCGGCCATGGTTCCCGCGGCCGTGCTTTCAAGCTGGTGAGGGAGAGTCTCCCTGTATGGGGGAGGGCAAACGGTCGCTCTACCATCGAATTTAACTAGGAGACTCTGGAAATATATTGAGGACACATTCAGTGACTTGAAAGGAGATGATTTCCTGGCAATTGCTGCATGCATTGATGCACTGCTCATGTAATGCTTGGCAAACCCCCCGATACATAAAACCAAAAAAAAGATGAAACAGAGAACGCATAGTTCGTGCCTGCTCTTTTACACGCAAAGCTTTAACTGCTAGAATAGTGGCCACTGCTGATGCAACTTACCGGGGCTCCCCTCTGCAGCCTCTGAAGAAAGCGTTGAGAAAGAATCTGTGCAGCTTGTGTCAGGCGGTGTGGAGAACAGCTCCTGGCTCCCGAGGTCGGGTGCACCGCTATCACCGTCCACGTCGTCTTCCTCCTCCGCGTCCTCGTCGATGACTGCATCGTCAACGACTGCTCTGGTAGCATTTTCCGACACAGTTGCCGAGGTGTCCACGGTAGCTTTCGGGGTGGTTGTGGGATCGCCAACCAGGATTGCTTCCAACTCCTTGTAAAAGCGGCATGTAGCCGGCGCTGAGCCGGAGCGCCGGTTTGCCTCTCTGGCTCTGTGGTACGTGATCCGCAACTCCTTCACCTTAGACCGGCATTGAAGAGTGTCTCTCTCGTACCCCTTCTCAATCATCGCCTTAGATATTTGGCCAAAAATGTCGAAATTCCTCCGGCTGCCACGTAATTGTGACTGCACGGCTGACTCTCCCCAGATGCCTAACAGATCTAGCACCTCTGCTGTTGTCCAGACTGGAGCACGTTTGCAGCGCTTGTTCTCGGAGCACACAGCTGCAGCAGCACTGAACAGCAAGCCAAAGGAAAGAGCGAGGAATTAAAAAATTCGCGGGACTGAGGGGAGGGCGGGTAAGATGACGTCATGGACACAGAGTACAGAAGGAAGTGCAGAAGGGATGGGATTGGAATTGTGGGCCATTTCCGGAGGTTTCACATTGCGCGGTAACCGTACACACACGGACTATCGCGCAATAGCTATTCCGCGTTAGCCGCTACCACCCTCGTTTTGGTCGTTTACATATTGCGCTGTAAGAGGGCTCTTAACGCACAACAACTGTGAGTTATGTGTGTACGCTCTGCTTCTTATCGCGCAATAAAAGGCGTTATCGCGCACTAAATTCGTAGTGTGTACAAGGCCATGGTGTGGTGTCTCTAGTCACAGAGCTCTTTGTCTAAATTAGGCCCTAATCCTACAAGCTGCTCCAGGCAGCTGGAGCCTTTAACTCCACAGAGCTTTGTGCAGTCCTGGGGGTTAGGACTGTAAAACCTTCTGGGCAGGACCTTTGTCTTCATATATACTCCATCAGCAGAGTGATATATAAACAACTAACAACAAAAAAAATGAAATTACTATTACTTATTGTGTAGCTTTTTATCCAACAACATAAGTCTGCAAACTGAAAGGGATATGGGCACTTATCCATTAACACAGAAGCTTTCATCATAGTTTAGACTGAAAACAATTGGATCGCTGTTTTTCCTAACGGTAGTTGAGAGTGTAGATGCAGATGAAGAATTTAATTTTCAAACAGACTGTAAGAACCTTTCTATACCTGCAAGGCATCGCTCAGGATACACTGCTATTTTTAATTACTTTTCCAAGTGCTCAAAAATGAAGGTCAAGCAGATCTGAATTTCAGCTGGTGCTGATGAGAGCTTCAAGAAAAGACTGAGATCTGGAGCCCTGAGAACGATGTTATAAATCATTAAGCTTCAAGTGAAATCAATAGAGCTATACAGATTTAGCTCAGTGAGGAGCTGGCCCCCAATTTTGGGAAGGTCTGTAATGGGACCTTTTATTCTACTTCTGAAACAAAGATCAGTGCCAACTGCCCTCAATCTGAGAAAGAGTCAGATCTACAATGAAACTATTGTCGTGCATTTGCTGTACAGATCCACTCTACTGGGTTATAAACAGTCTATAATTCAGTGCACTTCTTGCTACCAGTATTTCTGCCACTGAGAGTTGGATTGTTAACACTGTGTTAAAAATACACACTATCTGGCTAATCTAGTCAAGCACTAACTAACACTCCAAAACCAAGCAGCGCAACATTTGCCAACACAAATCTATTTATTCTAAAAGCTATTATTCTGTGTACGAATGACTGGATTATTCTAACACTTTTTAATTCCCAGTGGTTAAGCAGCACCACTTGTCCAATGGCAGGAAAAGGATACAGTCTAGAAATCTCCTTTACACTAAAGTAATCCATGGCAAATTCTTCGTCAAGCAAGAAACTTGAGAAAAGTCTGCAGGTGTGAAAAAAACATCTCTGCACCATAACTATTCATCTGAGCACAAAATAACTGAGACTCCACAAAGGAGATTGAGACAGACTTGGTTGCAGTGGTGTGGACAGTTCAAAGCTCTCTCAGCACCCAAGGATCCAGAGTAGCTGCATCTGAAATATGCAGCAGACAACAGACAGTGTTTAATCATTTATTGAAAGCAAGGCGAGCAATGTCATCAGCGACACTGGATTCAGAGGGAACAGTTTTCTCATCCTCTTGGCAGGAAATAACTGTTACATTATTGGGAACCCATGAGAAAGTAGAGAAGAAATGAAATGGAGAAGGATGAGGATGGCAAAGTGTAAAACAAATACATCAATATTTTCATAGCCCAGCTAGGACCCAGAGCGGACTGGAGTTTCAAGAAACATTCACTGGGTTACAGAGACACAGACAACTGTGTCAGTAGATGAAACTATCAGGTGTCTGATTTCTATAAATGGTGGCTCAAATGGTATATCCATTTTTATGAGGAAGAAAAGAAATTGTAGACATGATAATTAATAACAACGCTCTTGCAACATTTTCAGTGTATAGCAAGGTAGATGTGTCATTAACATTCCACCTCTTTTAACTACAGCTTTTTTCTTTTGTAGTCAGCATAGTTCTGGGGCTGTTTTCCAGATGCTATCAAGAGGAATTTTAATACATTGCTTGAAAGATATGCCACCTGCTGTTTTATTTCTGTAATTTATTGTATAATGAATGCCTATAAATTCCTATGGTAGCTTAAGAGACTAGTAAAATGGATTGCTGACATTTTTTCTCTGTTCATCAGCAAACCAGGAAAAGTTCAGGTCATGTCACACTGCTCTGCCCCTGGTCACAGGCACAGGAAAAACATTCTCGCTAGCAGTCTTAATATGTACTTGATCTCTCAGTCTGAGAGCAAGGTATAGTAAGATTTTCCTTGCCACTTTAATATTACTGATACATGAGCGATTGCAACTTTTGCCATTCACTCTTAAGAGCTTTAGCCTACTTGAGATGGCCACGAAACTGGTAGACTGGAGGAAAGCAAGTCAAGAAAGCATATAAAGTATGGGCTAAGGTAAACTTTCATATTTCTTAACCCAGGATACACAGTTGTACTTTGTCAGCATCCATGAAAACCTCACAAGAAAGCATATCTTCACAGGGTGAAAGAGAAAATTCCTTGGAAACTCCTTTTCAGAGAGAGAAAGAGAGAGAGAGGTTGAGGCAAAATGAGTCCTTTAGTAAGACGGAGACTTACAATAGAGCGGTAGAGCTTAAAGTGAGATGAATTCTTCTGGTTTGTTGATGAACAGAAGGGGAAAAAGAGCCAGCAAATCATTTTACTAGTCTCTTAAGTTACCATGTGAATTTATAGGCATTCACTATACAGTAAATTATAGCAGGTGTCATATCTTTTAAACAACGTATTAAAATTCCCCTTGACAGCATCAAGAAGAGGAAGTGATTATTTGAGATTAATTCATCAGGAGAAATTTGGATAATCCTTACCATTTTAATGCCATGTTTCACTTATCTCAGAGTCACACATTGGAAAGACTTTACTTCCACTTCTGGAGCCAGGAAGCCCACCTCTGTGCTGTGGGCATTCCTCATTTCTGGCCACTTGCTCATTTCTGTGTTACTGCTCAGTACCAAATACTCTCAAAATTCTTATGCCAAGGAGTTAATGAGAAGTGAGTGCCTACTTATTCCATTTGCTTAATTAAAAAGGAGGAAAAACCTTCTGGGAGAATAAGAGTGTCACATTAGAGAAGTTATAAATATCATATATAATCTTTCCTTGGGCTGAGAACCCTTTCTGAAATACGATAATGCTTGGTGAGACTGTGACTCCTAAAGCAAAATCCATCCTGAAATGAGGACATTTTAAAATAAGAGCCCAATTGGTGCATAAAGCTGTGATACACCAGGGCGCTCTCTATCTCAGGTGTGAGTGATATCACCACCAAAGAAAATACACCAATGTCTTCCACCTACATGGACCTACAGCAACCTTTTGGATAGTGGTCATTTCAGAAGTTTTGAAACCAAGAGAACAGAACAATTTTCCAGGTGCTCAGATAGCAAGACATAACACTGGAGGGCTGTGTGGTGCCTGGGAGTGAAAGGGACTGAAGAGGGGAGCCCGAAAGAGCAAAAAGTGCAACAGGAAAGTGCACCAGGATTCCAGTTCCGGGAGCGTGCCTCGTTCATATTCTGGCCCTGCGCCTTATATCTGTGCCATCTGTGCCAAGGACAGTCACTTGAGAATTGGATTTTTTAGACTCAGTGACACTGCAGCATGACACATGGCCACCAAACTACTTTGGCACTTCCTCCCTCGTCTTTCAAGGCGGACAGCTGACACCTCATTTTGCATGGTCATTGCTGTGGAGTTACAGAGATGGAAGAGATTAGATTAGACCTCACTTTGGGATAACAAGCAGGGTGCGGTATTGGGAAAGAGAAAGGATCTATGATGAGAAAGAAATGACGGAGACTTCTGGGCAGGGCCACTCCCAGCCATACCTCCCCTCTTGCTAGAATTCACCCACCCTTCTCTTCAGTCAACCTACACAGCTAGCAGGATCCCGAGGCAGCAAGCCTCAGAAGCCAGGTCTATAGACTAGGGCTATCTACCTCCCTAGGTTCCATAGCCTGAGTACCAGCCTGAGCCCAATCGCCTACCCCACTCTTTTTAGCTCTGTAGCACAAGCTCCTCAAGCGCCAGTCTGTGCTGATGTACCCTAAGAGACTGGCATCCTTTCTTGTTGCCATGGGGCCTGACCCGGACTCATACAAGGAAGCGGAGTAGGTGGGTTGTTCACAGCTGCATTGTCAATGCTTGGGGAGGCAGGAGGCTCTCAAGAAAGGGGGGAGGAGTCTCATTTTGGGGGGAAGGAGTGAGGCCTTCTTCTGCAGGTGGGAGGAAGGAGAGAAGACAACAGGAAAAGGCAAGGATACTTCAGAGGGGAAAGACAGAAGCTTCATTGACTTGGCTCCCTTTCCTCACCTGAGGATCCCATGGTTTTTTCCTTCAGAGATTCCTATGATCTGACTTTAATGGTTGGAGTTTTCTTTTTAGATCGTTGTATGTCAAACTGAGAATGATATTTCAGTGATCTGACATGCACATCAAACAGCAAGACAGAGTAAAATACACTGAACTTCTACAAGGTTTTTTATTATTATTACTATTTTTAGTCAGAAGGATCCCACAGTAATTTAAAAGCATACATTAATTAAGCCTTTCAAGATGACTATAATGAAAATGTAACAATCACCATTTTACGGGTGAGTAAATTAAGAAACGTTAAGGGACTTGTCTTTGCTCATACAGTGAGTTATTGTCTGAGCCAGGGTTAGAATCAAGATCTCCTGACATCTTGTTCCCTGCTTGAACCCTTAAGCTAACTTACACAATCCTATAGTTGCCTCTCATGCTATGTGGTGTATAATTCTGAACTCAGTCCTTTCTCATGTGTGCATTAATGCAAACTCCATTTTATGAAGAGGGAAATACACAACACTCTATTCTATACTATAGAATTTAGCATTTACAAAGCACTTTTAATTTTCAAAGTGAATGGGATACATGGAAAAGCTAAATCAGGGTATATCTAGAGTTTTCTAAAATCAGCTGGCTATGCTTCATCTCTCACCCTAAGGCCTGGGCAGTTGGATTTATGGTAATAAAGTCTTGTTTACACAGATGTGAACCACCACTGTAAAACCATGGTGAGCGGCACCTGGGAAAACTGCATTGCAGCCATATTAACCGTGTTTATGCTAGAGGTTTGCACTGGTGCAGCTACACTTGTGACAAAGCTTAAAACATCAAGCTTAGAGGACACAAAAGCACATCACCAATAACATTCTCTACAACATTGACACTACTATTTCTGAATATAGCATCATGTAAGTGTGTCAAAGACCTGGAATGAGAATGCTTCATGGAGGAGAGAACCCTGAATGGGGTAGAGACAAGAGAAATATAGCTGGCCTTGTGAAGGAGGCAAAAGTGTGGACCAGATATCTGGAGAAAAGGAGGTGGTCTTAGTTTTCAAAGTCTCAGTAAGGCTGCCCATGGCAAAAGCATCATCCAGGCAGCCAGATCCAGAGCAGCAACCAGACACAGTGCACTCTGCTAAGACACTTGTCAAAAATAATTTCTTTACCTCTGCTAAGGAACTTCCACCGTGCTCTGTGCACTTGAGGAAACCGACAGGAGATCACAGGTGAAGGGCATGTAACCTGTTAGTGATGCCTCCATATATTCCATTAACAAGCATTTTGTGGGAGGGTCCATCTCCTCTTCTAATGGACAAGATGAGCTCCCAAATGCAATAAACAATCTTTTATTCTCTGGCTGAATGCCGATGTGAGCACAAAGCATGATGTCTCCCTAGCCCATGTTGTTGTGTCTGCTGCCAGAACACCTACACAATGAAGTTCCTTTGACTGTCCATCTGACAGGCTTGTGGAAAGAGAGGAACATAGTACCTTTTGCTGATGAAAGTGACACCACATGCGAGTGACAACTACCCAGTGGCAGCTATAAATACCGTGTAAAACGGACAGTTAATGGAGTGCCAATTGTGCACTCAGCATCACAATCTCCTGTCTGCTGGTATCTGGCAGGTATCAACAGCCCTGCTGTAGAGCAAGACACAGAGCCAGCCTTAAGCCATGCTCCTGACTACCCTTCATTACAGCGCCTGCCTGTTGGTTCTCAGGCACTTAGGGTATGTCTACACTATCAATTTAGGTCAACTTAAGGAGGCTTAAGTCAATCTAACTTACTCACTGTCTACACCAGACTTTCATTAAGTCGACTTAAGAAATTCCTTAAGTCGACTTCTTGAAAGCTTAATTTGACTTAATAAGAATCACCCATTAGGTCAACTTAAGCCTTAAGTTGACTCCTTAGGTCGACTTAAGGATGCTGTGGATGTGGTGTAACCCTGAAGTTGACTTTATTAAGTCGATTTAAGAGTGGTTAAGTCGATTTAACAAAGTAGACTAAGTTGACTTAAAGTTAAGTCAACTTAGTCCACTTTGCTAAGTCGACTTAATAAGGTCAACTTTAAGTCGAACTTATTAAGTCAACTTAACAAAGTTGACCTAACTTTTTATAGTGTACACATAGCCCTAGTCATGTAGGAAGCTGGGACAGGATTTGTCCAACCTCTGGCATTTGGCTTGGAACTTGGGTTTTTAAGAAATTTCCCAGACACTGCTGCCAAAATCTCTGGATGTTTATTGGCACCACGGCTGTGGGCTCTACAAATGCCATAGTCACTTACCAATGGAAGTGATGTTTAGGGAGAAAAGAGGTGAGTTGTGACCAGGCATGTTGCAGAAAGACAGTCATTAAAGCCCCGAGACCCACGCTGGCTTGAATCCATATACAATGGAGTCTTTTTTAATTTTCATTGTTTGAAAAAAAAATACTGGCTATACTATATCCCCCAAATGAGAGTTGTGCCAGTCAGTTTTGGCTGATAGGAAATTTCAGGGTACACTTGTTCTCATCTTGGGTAGGTAAGGAAATTTCAGGGTACATGTATTCTCATTTTAGGTAGATATGGAAGAAATTATAGAAAGCTATAAATATACTGGCAGGATTGGAGAGAATTCTTCTGTAAAATGGGATTTCAAACTGGGGTAAGTGCTTCCAGGGCAGACACAGTGCTTCTGGGGAATTTCACAAACAAGTGCTTGGATTTTCCCTGTACAGTATACACACTCCTCAAATACATTGGGTAGGGGCTTGAATATTTATTGAAAGAGTTACCAGCATCAGTGAGATATAGACACCTACTTTTCTTTTATTCAGAGACTTTAAGGAAATTATAATCACCTAATCTGACCTCCTGTATCACAATGGCTATCACAGCTGCATCACAATTCAAAGCAGGCATCTCTGTCTCTTTTCTTTTCTCATCTATGTCCTTGGAATCACGAACATTAATTCCAGTTTGTCTAACCTTCATGAGTTCCAAGAGTTGCAGCCTCAAGTCATTTTTGAACCCAGATCCCATGCAAACTACTGCAGTCTGCAGCACAGGCATATGTTAACTGGCATCAGCATTGCTCCCACCACAACAAATAGCTCATAGGGACAGCAGGGAAACTATGGTTATAGTTACCAGCTGTGTTTTGGTTTTGTGGGTTCTTGGATGTACACATCCCATCATTTTTCTATTTGTTCCGTCGGCTTCATTCTTGTGAAGGATCCTTGTTTATATTTCAGTACTTTGCTTGCTCACAAGAACAGAGCAGGCAATCAGCCCGGATGGATGGCATGATGTGTCCACAAATAAACCTAGTGACTTGGATTTGCTGCTATCAAGCTGCCTACCAGATAAATTAGAATTTTAATAAAGTTGTTGCCCTATTACGTCTGGCTTTCTTCAGCACCTCTGGCTTTGGTATCTAAATGTTGATGTGTGGATATATATTCCAGAATCAACAGGACATTTAATTATTTTTAAGCTATGTAAAATTAAGCTTCCCAGCACTGGAATATAAACTAGATTTAGAGGTGACAATGTTGGCCCAAGTGAGCATATGCACTGAGAGAGAAGGGCAAGGATTATAGCAGAAAAAACTATTACTAGGATTTAATATTGTTTACAAAGCAGGCAATTTTATTCATTTTGTTCTTTATTATATCACCCAACTCATCATGTTAATTACACCAGTTAGAACTCACATTGATTTACCAGGACAGGTGGGCAGGAAACAGTTTTCTTACCCCACAAGAACTGTTAAGATTTCAAAACAAATTTCATGTCCTAAACTGAGACCAAAAAATCCAAATCTCAAATTTTTTCATAAATTGAAAATTTGAAAAAAGAATCAAAACATTTTAATAATTTTATCGCATCTTTTTGTAACTTACATTTCGAAAAAGTCATTTTGTTAAAAAAAATCAACATTTCATTTAGAAAATGTCAAAATGGAATGTTCTGACAATTTCAAAACTTTGTTTAAAAAAAATTCTAAATGGGAAATCTGTTGAAAATAGCCTTTTCTTATGAAGGTTTTGGTTTAAACCAAGTGGCATTATTTAACGAAAAAAAGTTATGTTAAAAAATTCCTGACCAAATCTATTAACCAAGGATCTCCTCTCTACTTTTGGGGGCAGTAGCTCACCTGTAACCAAACAGAATTTTGCCTTCTTTTGTTAAAAAAGAAGAGCTAAGGAATGGACATTTTTACACGTCCTCGTTCAATTAGTAGGAATGTTGAAAAACCATGAATGTTTTTAGCATTATTTCTAGTAATCGTCTAGTATTACTAATTCTTGTAATCTTTGTTGTATTCATTTCATATGATTTTGTTTATTGTGTCAAAAAAAATTATACACGCCAGATAGTTTGAAAGAACTGGAAGTTGCCAGAATAGAGGAAAACATTAGCCCTTCAGTTTTAGTAATCAGTGACGCATCCTTTTGCCATTCACTGTAATGGAATGCTAAGACGCACAATCTTTAAAAGTGCCACAGGACTCCTCGTTTGTTTTACTTTCAAATTACAAACCACAAACAGCACGGTAGAGACTGTAATTCAGAAAAATGTCCACGGACTTCAGTGCCTAGAAGAGCTTACAAAAATCAACCACTCTTCATCCTGTACAGTCGCCTGGGCTATTAAGATGAGCTTTTGATGAAGATGACTTTTCACTGCATCCACTGACTCATAAAGCCTACGAAGCAAATACTTTGTGCTTTGGCATGGCACTTCCAGTTGTTTGGGGGAACTTGTAAGAGTTCATCAGATTAAGATGTCAGTGTTACCAGCCGACGCCCACTACCTCCCACTGAACCGTGCACAGCCCGTGACGTGCAATAGAACGTGGGTCGTAAGACTGGGATTTGACACAGCTCTGGTTTTACCATGGGATGAGCATCCGCTGTGAACCGTGGTCCAGAACCTGAGCACAGCTAAACAGCCTTGATTCATCAAGGTACTTTTTGGCACATGTCGAACTTTAAGCATATGTCTGCACTAGAAAAGTTAATTCGACTTTGTTAAGTCGACTTAATAAGGTTGATTTAGGCGCTAATCCCCGTTCACACTGGCTTTAAGTCAATTTAAGGCTTAAGTCGGCCTAAAACGAGGTGTTATTAAGTCGACTTAATCAGAAGGGGAATTTTACTGGTTAATATTTAGCAGTAGAACATTTCATACCACAAACATCACAAATGGTGTCACTTTTTAACAAAACAGCTACCACGAGCAAGGGGCTCTGAAGTGACAGTTTTAATTAACTTTCTTCATATATATCTGACAGTTCACAGCAGCGCCTGTTAAAAATACATTTTAGTATGTCTTGTTTTAGAACATGATCCTGAGCAAAGTGGGTGAAGAGTTCTTCTAAATCGAGTGGGCCAAGTCATCTGAGTTTTGCCTGTCTGTTTTCCTTTCTGCTTAAAACAGCTCTCTGGGAACTGGATTCAGAGCTCATTGAAGTCAACAGGTATCTTTCCATTGACTTCACTGGGCTTTGGAGCTGACACGAATGATACTCAGTGTAGGCCAGATTCTTTGCTCTGGATGAGCGGTGTTCAGTGTAAGACCAAGAGATGGAGATCGAGGATGACTTTAAAATGCCCCTATTTTTCCATAGAGGAGGCTCAGCTCTCCATCCCAAAGGGCCATTCTGACAGCTGGGGATTGCTAGGGCATAAAGATACCTTAGCCATGCCCTCATTCCCCAGGGAACACTCCCTGTGCGTGGGCAGAGAGGGTGAAGGGTAATTGAGACACCATAGTGGCTGCATGCATCTGGGGATATACACTGGCTGAAGCAGCACATAGCAGCACCAGTGGACAGAGAATCTGTCCCCACAGCTATAAAACATCAGAGCTGTTCAATCAGTGCACTGGTATATTTCCCATTGGCAGCCATAGGAGTTGCTATCACTTATCAAGGGGAAAGTACACTCTCAGAAATAAAATCCTAAACAGGAACTCAAAGAACAGCAGGGAAATAACCTCGTTTCATCAACAACTCTGCAGGGTGGGAAAGAACAGGCTTTAAAATAAAGGATACTTCTCAAGTGTCTTGGCTCACGTCACAGAGATGATCTGTGCATGTAATGCCCCTTGCCACCTCTTGGTGAAAATCACATACACCGAGGGTTGTAGGTCTCACATTAACACATTTCGCTCATTCCGCTGTAGCATGAGCAATATGGTTTTTAACAGAAATTCCACAGTTGGCAGAAGAATTTATGTGCCTCCTATCCTAACTTCGCAGCTGCAGAGGCAATTTCTTCACAACCAACCGCTCTTCCCCATTCAGTGCAATTTAGAACAAAATGAACGTCAATCTGTCTAGGCCCATGACTCAGCATAGACGATGCGAGAGCTCAAACTCGAGACTGCATTGCTGAGAGGATTATTGTGCATGAATCACAGCCATGATCTAAGGCTCCAGGGGATAAATACAGAGCTGATATGTATCTTAGACTCCCTTGTACTCCCTACCACCTCCCTATACCTACCCTACCAATGTGTAAGGGAGTTAATGTCACTTACAGCTTCTCCTAGCTGTTGCATGTGTAACAAAGTCAGGCATGGGATCAAAGTGACATGAGTGTAGTCTCTTTGACACACTGGAAAAGTGCAAACAATTAGGACTTAAGGGAGTGGAAGGCCTGGTCTACACGTAATTTTTGCACCATTAAATCTATTTTGGTTAGCAGGGTAATTTTTTCCAAACTAGCTGCACCAATAAACCCTTAGTGTAGGCAAAGTTACATGTAAGTTACCTTAAGGGAGTTTAATGTAATGTAAAGGGGTTACACATCACCATTGCTTTGGCCCTGTAGCTCCTAGGAGATGGCTGAATGAGGTTGATTTTTAAGACAATAATAATACAGGAGTGAGATCCCATTCCTGAGGGGGTCTAGAATCCATAAACGGTGGTTCCACGAGATCATTCTCTGAAATCCAGGTTTTGATTATGTATGCAAATTAGAAATATTTTCCCCCATGTCAGCATTTAGTACACACAATTGGCCATTTATTGTTCCAGGAAACTACTAACTGCAGACATACTGGCAACTCTGCTCCCTTTCAAAATTATTAAAGACCCAATAAGATCCACCTTTGAAGTGGCTTTCCTAACAGCATCAAGAGCCAAGATGCCTGCGGCACTTTAATATAGCAGACTCTATAGAATAGTTCTTCAGCACCAATGAAGGGTTTTAGAAATGGTGCTTTTAAAACAGCTATCAATCAAGTGGATTCCTCTCATGTTTATTAGGTATAGCACTAAAAAGAAAATCAGCCATTTCTTTTCCAAGTGCTTCCTAACAAATTCATCCTAATGCTGCTGCTGGGAATGATTATTTTGCAAAAAGTCTCTGTTTTAATTATTTCCTTTGCATTTACTCCATCAATGGCTCATTCATTTAGTGATACCTTTAACTTCTACATCCCTAGGGAAGACTGTGATCGGGTGTGAAATCTATGCCCAATCTCGAGAAAGGACAAGTCAGTTCACTGTGTGTTTAACCCAACATAGGGAAAGCATAGGCTTTGGGTAACTACATAATAATACTTAGCTTTTATGTTCTGCAGTTTTCATCCACACATCTGAAGGGACTTCACAAAAAAAGGGGTTATTGTTATTTCAGATTTACAGTTGGGAAAACTGAATCATAGAGAGGGTAAGTGATCTGTCCCAATCAGCAACACTGACACCACTTCTGCCCTGCATCCACTGTACAGCGTTGACTTTCATATTCCCATATTTGTTAATAATTTACACTACAGTCATACCTAGAGGTCCCAAATGAGACTGAAGCCCCATTGTGCTAGATGCTTTATAAACACATGCTAAGAGATATTTCATGGTCCAAAGAGCTTAAAATCTAAGGTACTCCATTCCAGCAACTGAGAGCATGCAGGCACCCTGAAATTAATGGGGATCCACATGGCTCTGTATGACATGAGTCTACAAAGGTGAAACAAAGGGTAGAGAAAGGGATGCAACATTTTAGGCAAAGGGATCAGAGAAATGGCTGGCAAATGTCAGATTAGTTTCATAATTGCCGTTTAACATTAGCTTTGTTTTCTCTCTCTTTTTTTGCGGTGTGGGTTTTTTTTGTTTTATAATGGGTGAAACGTGATATTATGAGGAAAAGGCATCAGGGGTTGGATTGAACAGACACAGCAAAGCTGTGCCAACCAGCTATTTCTATAACCACACATGGATATCTGAACTCTTCAGAGCAACTATCCTGTATTAGGGGCTGCACAGTCTACCTGAGTAAACTGTTCCTCACCATGAATGTTCACTAAGACCCCCTAAACATTCTTTTTCTAATGCACACTTTTGTGTGCGAAGTGCCATAACTTCACAATAGAGATGTGACAAATAGTGATTTTCTCTATGTTCTGTATTTAATTTGTTATGACCTACAAAATAAATTAATTCTGTGTTGAAAAAATCATTTTACCTGAGGATGTATTTACTCTTCATCTCTTTGGGAAACCATTATATTCCATCACTTTGAACCTAACTACATTTCCTTGCTTATCATCTTACACCCTTAGAATATATTTTAGTTTGGGTGGCAAATGTTCTGCCTCAGGATTTGCAGACACTGGCTCTCCTGTACAATTACCCAAAGTATAATTACCTACATTTTCCTTTACAGTAGTGACATGATTGGTGATTACTTTTGCTTAAAGGATGAATGAGTCTGCAACAGTTCCCCCCCACCCACCCAGACCTTTTTTGAATGATGTAGATAGTGTTTTATTCAGTAGGATTTAAAGCCTGCTTTCTATGAAGATCAAATTAGTAGTGCCTTCAGTGGAACAATACCAGAGACATGCTAACAAAAAGCCTCAACAAAAGTTCAAAAAGAGCAACTACCAGTGTGTTTACAGACTTTGTTTCATGCGTATTCCTAGCAACATTTTGCACATACATTCATCTCCGTCTAAGTAGCATCTCTAATGCAAGGATTCTTTGACATGTTGCAGCAGTAATTAGGGGCAGCAAGTGACACAGACTTTCTGATCACTTTGTGCAACTTGTCTTTATGCAGAAAGAGAGCCAGGTGTATGCTGATGATTCCCTTAGCTGATTCCACATGGAGACTGCTGGGTTATTCCATAGCAGATGTTCTAGTCTAGGCTATATTAAGAAATGGATTTATACAGCATTTTATAATGTAGGGATTTCAAATCCTTTCTCACAAGTTCATCAATACCATTCAGATGTCTATGGAACGTATAGATTAGAAATCGCATAAAATATAAAAACACACTGTTGTAAAGATTCAAGTATATTCCTATCCCTCTCTTGCAACAGCTACCTCCCAGTTTTCACCTCCAGCAAGGAAAGTAAAGACTTCAGCTTGTTACTGCTTCCCATGGCCAACAGAGTGCATCTGCACATATTGGCAGAGTCAACCCTTCTGACTAAGTGTGTTGCCTCAGCAGGGTGTACAGCAAAGACACTTCATCACAGATTCAAAGATCTACAAAGCAATACACTTCATTAGGCACCCAAGGACAATTCAACATTCTCCTGTCTCTTCAAAAATACAAGGGTTTAGATTCTGAATTTATACCCATGCAAAACCTGAGTGACTCCACTGAAGTTAACCGAGTTTGTTCAAACTTGCACTGTTGCTAATGAGGCCTAGTCTACACCGTGGGGCTAAGTCGACAGGAAATATGCAACCTGCATGCCGCAGAATGCGAATCTCCTGTCGACTTAGTTACTTTGACTAACTGAGCTGTCTTCACTCGGCTGCGTCAACTGGTAATGCTCTCCCATTGACGCAAAGTTACTCCACTTGGAGGGGTGGAGTTACTGTGTCGACAGGAGAGCAGTTCTGGGATCGATTGAGGGGGTCTACAGTGGCTGTTCAATCGATCCTGCTGCGTCAATCTTGATGCAGCTTTTTAAGTATAAACAAGCCCTGAGATTGGAATCTGGCCCTAATCTCCAGATATGGATTGAGACTATGAGCACTTTCAGGAAATCTCTTGAAATCTTTCCACTTCCTGCATTTAAAAAGGCTGAATATCTTGGGGAGTTTGTTGGACGGGGCGGGGGGCCGTTGGAGGGTGGGGGGACGTTATTCTGCAAACTTGAATGTTTGAGGAGGATTCATAGATTCCAAGGATGGAAGGGACCACTGTGATCATCTGCTGACTAGTCTGAACTCCTGTATAACACAGGCCATGGAATTTGCCAAAAGTAACTCCTAGAGCATATGAATTGTACACCATTGTTTATGTTGAAAATTTTTAACTAAAAATGTAGTGATAAAAGAATACATTAGACCAAACCCTATCCTCATCTACAACTGCAATTCTAAGAGGATAGCATGAATGTCATTAGAATAGAGTCTGGCCCAAGGAATTGGAGAACTTCAGTCTATTTACCATTAATAGGCAATGGTAGTAATGATCTAATGTAATTACTGATTGTGAAATTGTAGCACCTGCTACAATTTGAAATGTCTCTAGCCTCTATTTGCCAGAAGCTGGGAATGGACGACAGGGGACGGATCACATCACGATTACCTTTTCTGTTCATTTACTCTGAAACAACTGGCATTGGCCACTGTCAGAAGACAGTCACAGAATACTGGGCTAGATGGACCACTGGTCTGACACAATATGGTCGCAATATGTACTGCTTTCTGACTGACTTTGATTTAAACAGGGATAACCACAAAGTCTAAGACACGATTAAATATTGCATTTTGTCTAATGCACTTTCCAATTGCTTTACATCATTTACTATGGCTAATCTGTACATTTTGATATCCCTATTCCTTTCTAGCAAAATATTTCAAGATATTTCCTGTGAAGCCTTCCAAGTTTTATTCCATTACCAGTACCTGAAGTCATTTCTCTACTACTAATTTCTTTTTTAACTATAAAATATATTTTGACTCCCAATTTCATGCATAACAAGTCAAATTTAGATAGCTTCAATACAAGTGTAGAATGAAAGTTCTAAAATTCATCAAAACACCAAGTCCCAATGAAAAGAACAATTGCTTATGAGATTTGCTGAATATGGAGAGACTTAAGCATGTGCTAAGTGCTTTGCTGAATCAGGGTGATAAAGATTGTGTTTTAAGCCAATCACATTTGTCTAACAGTGCAAGACTCGGTGAAAACAAGGGGCCTATATATAAGCACAAGAACAAAACATTATTTTCTGTTAAAAAATTAACAGCTCTTTTATCCAGCAACAAATGGGAACTGGCCAGTGATTTACAGGGCCAATAGGATATGATTAAAAAAAAAGTTATGCTATTCTGCATGAAAGAGGACAGATGGCAACCACACACTAGCCATCAACACCAGTATCTCCATCACTGCTCTGGATGAGTGTTACATTAAACACAAGCTCTCTTTGCACAGAACTTTCTAACCTTCTGAGGAAAGTCCAAGGGCATCTCTCTTACTTCCACTTTATCATTTACAATTTGTCTATTCTGTTTGACAAGCCAAAACTAACAAAAGCTTCTAATGGATGCCTTCAACTGGCTAAAATAAAGAATGTATCCATTTTGAATGCCTTCCAAGCATATGGACGAGAGCTCCAGGAAGACTGATGCAGCTTGTAAGTGGCAGAAGAGCATGGAATTAGACATGAGGTGCCTGACCCGATAAACTCAATGTTTCATCAAGAGCTTTCTGAGCCACAAAGGAGACAGCTGCCATGTGGAAGGCAGTGGCTATGTGAATAACTGCAGATCTATTTCCATTTCAAAGATGCAGAATTCCTATACAGACAGAAAAGGAAACAGGACCGAGAGAGAGAGAAAGGAATAAACAAAACTACAGATCTTGCTGTATCAATCTGGGAGGTGGGAGTGGACAGATTGTAAAGTGAATTTTGAATGATGTGGATAAGGGGAAGACTTAATCTTCACTAAGCAGCTCAGGAACCTGGAAGCTGAGCCAAGTTTAGTGATATTTCTCTTGTTTCCACTAAGAAAAGAGAGTGATGACACTGTGAAAACAGAAGCCAGGGGTAGCAGCATAGACTGGGGAGCAGGGGAAGAGGATTGAAGGAGGCTTTCTGCAGGCCTTCCCCCCAGGGATATGCAGCGAGACTGTGGGTTTTAATATTCCAAGGATCACTTCAATCTGCTGGCTTAGCCTTTTTTACAGAGAAACTTTACACAGCGTGAGTCCATTGCCTCACTGCTGCTGAATAGCGTTATCAACTGACATCAACTCTCCTACCCAGCAGTTCGCCATTTCGGTCATTTCTGGCTACTGTTAATTACAGAAGGGAATTGCTAGTGTTGCACACGTGATTTATGTTCAATGTGCCTTAATTTTTATATATCGGTATTCTTAGGATTTTTGCAGACAATGTAGCCAAGAAGTGAAAACACTCGTATCTTCTGAATCTTATTAACAAGCAGGATGGCAACATTATTAAAGGTCTTTTGTGGTGCTGAGTTAAAATACAAGGTTTTCCCTCCCACCATGTGGGCAATTTGTCATGTGATTTCTGCTTATCTCTTTTAAAGAAGAAATGGACTTTGTTCAAAGGAGAACAGAGAACACTGCAGTGCCAAGCAAGCGCTTTTCTTTGGGTGACACAAAGAAACATTTTCAGACAATAATAGTGCTCACAAATAGTTATGTCCTCCTATTAAGGTGTATTTCCATAAACAGTGGTACAGGTGTGAAGAAGACAGACCTAAGAGGGGAGTAACAGCCCCATCCACAGGTTGCTGAAATAAATGTGAGTGTTTCCAGTGAAGTCAATGGGCTCTGGATGAGGCCGAATAGAACCATTTTCATGCTTTTTTAATCAATTTTTTTTCAAGAATAATATTTTAAAATATTGATTTAAACATTTCCACACAGTGATGGAAACTTAAATATATCACCTGGGTGCTTGTGCAGTTAAAAAAAGGACCAGTCCTTTCCTCTTTTTTAAACAGAGCAAAGTGCAGGATGCCCACGATTTTTATCCTGACAACATCCTTTTAAACAACAGCTTTAATTCCAATGTTGATCTCTCTCTTTTTTTATCAGGATCAAGAGTTCGTGTTTATATGCCCCCTGACTCTTTTAATACCCCAGAAAGGCGTTTTGTGGGGCAATCAGAGTTTTATTACAGGCTCGTAAATGGTTACTGGGGCATAAAAAGAGCCCTGAGAAATGTAAACATAAACACTAATAAAATACATGGAATGCAAATACTGGGCCACAGATATAACTGTTTGACACTGTGCATATCCCACATTTTTTAATTTTTGAAATTATTGAATATTCATGAATATTACAGGGATGGGGGAGGGAAAACACTTGCCCAAACATTTTGGCAAAGGAAACACTATATTTCAACATGCCTCGTACCTCAGTTTGCCCTTTCATATAAGATTTAAGGAAACAAAGTTTTGTTTATTTGGCTGTTCACGGAAAAGAAATTTCAGTCCCACAGACAACATTTGTTTTTGATAAACAAAACAATTCAGTTTATAGGCGAATTTCAAAATGTTGATGAAAAAAAGGTCATTAAAAAATTCAAAATTCAGAAATTTTCAACCAGCTCTAGAACAAGGCAACTGCAGGAACCTCAGAAACAGGGCCTACATCACCCTTCTCATCGTATATACTGGATGTCTTTTCCTACCAGAGCTGGCTCCTCTTTTCTATATATCCTAATATGGATTGTCTTGACAGATTAGACAAATGTACTGCCCTTTCCACAGCAGATGGAGTGATTTCCTACTCCAGGTCATACACATTGTAATTTAATAGAAAGAAGAGAGGACGGATGGTCTTGCAGTTAAACCCTGGCTTGGAATTCAGGACATCTGAGTTCCATTCCCAGCTCTGTCACAGACTCCATGTGTGACCTTGGGCAAGTCACTTAATTGTTCTGTGCCTCAGTTCCCCTCTGTTAAATGGGGATAATATTTACTTCCTTGTCCCATTCTCTGTTTTGAATGCTCTTCCAGGCAGGCAATGTCTCTTGTCGTGCATCTGTACAGAGTCTTGCACTATGGGGCACTGATCTTGGTCAGAGCCTCTAGATTCAACAATAATAAATGTAATGAACAAATAATAGATCTAAAAATAAACTTGGCATGATAAACAAATGGAAAGATGTAGGCTACTGTCAACATTTGCCGATCTTTATTTGAACAATGTAAATGAATGCAAGTGTTTTGCAATCAAATGCCGCAAACGCAACAACAAACTTGGGGGACAGACTTTTGCCTACTGATTCTCACTGGTACAAGTTTGCTCTCTCCACTGTTTGTCAAGTGCAAATTCCCAAGTACTGAAGCTGGTGCCCTCAGAGGAGATGTCTACACTGCGAGTAAAAACCCACAGCTGGTCTGTGTCAGCTGACTTGGGCTCCTGGGCCACAGGCTAAAAAGATGTTTAACTGAGGTGTAGATATTCAGGCTCCAAACAGTTCAACTTCACAGAGAGTTCAAATTTAAACCCTAGACAGAAATCTGAAATAAAATGAGGTATTTTGCAACAATTTGCTTCTTACAAAGGGCATTTTTATTTGGGGGGAATGTAGTCTGCACGCAACAGACTATTCAGAAGGTGCTTAAAATATTTTTAAAAGAAAATAAATCACATGTGCAAATGCTGGAGGATGGAAAAGTAGGCGAGAGTAAGGAGAAGGGGTCGGGGACACAGCAAGGAGACTGGCACTTATGAGAAGGGGATAAATGATAGGCAGGTGAAAAGGGATGGGAGAACCAGACTGGGGGAAGAGGTGGGACACTGGGAAAGGAGACATGGGGATGACTAAGAGAATAGAGACGGGACGTCTGTCAACATTCTCCTCCCATGTATAGGCCAGGATCTGAGGGCAGTGGTGGAGGGGCTGTTCCTCTTGGGGGGTCTGAGCATTTCACCTTTGTGTGTGTTACATGTGTGACAGATATGGCAATTTCCTGCAATGTCCTTGAAAGACTTTACTGTATTGAATGTATTGTTGACTGGGACAGTAAGGGGCAGATATGACAGATGGGAGACCTGGGGGTTCAAGAGACTAATCTGAAAATGTGCCTGAGAAGTACGGATTTTCCAAACAATGCCTATTAGGGATTCCCCAAGATATCTGCTTAGGGAGAATTCCCCAACTCCAGTTATGCAAAAATCCAGCTCTCTGATGCTATACTCTGAGGAGAGGGTCAGTGTCTGCTGATTACCTATTACAGATGGCCAAGATCAAAGGCCTGAGCTGTAAAAAGAAACAGCTGACCTGCCCAGTGTCTGTTCTGGATCTAGACCAGCTGAAGTTCTAATCTCAGAGAAAACTTAGTTGTGGCTTTTGAATGACTCACATTTATCAGAGCCCTGAAGTTGGGGGTGACCTCTGGTAAGGGTTGTAACATGTTTTAATATATGTTTTCGCTTTAGTGCTTTTACCTTATTAATAAATGTGCTTGCTGAGAAGGAATTGTGTGGTAATTTATCACTGCAGGGAATACACTGGTCTAGCCTTTGGAGAGGGAGTAAAACACTTTTAGGCAGTCTGGCTTGCTGGGGATATATCAGTGTATGGCAGGGGGATGTGCAGAGAGGCACATCTTCCTCCATCCCAACTGAGGAGGTTGTTTGTAATGTCTTGTGGCCTTCCAGACTGTCAAATTCAGAAAGCCTCAAGGGCCATCATTCAAGGAAAAAGACCCCATTGTTTTAAACAGTGTCAGCACAGTGTTTGGACACACTGCAAAACAAAAAACAGAGAAAGCCCTGCTGCAACAAATCTCAGGCCTAGTCCTACAGTCTCAGACTCGAGCTACAGCACTAACAGTAGCCATGTCAAGCTTTTAGCTTGGGCCTCTCCCTTCCCAGGCTGCATAGGCCAAGCCAGAACATCTACACAGCTATTTTTAGCACCATTTTGTGAGTCCGAGTCTGTAGATCCAGATGCTACCTGCTGTGGGGTTTTGGTATTTTTGTTTTGCTGGGTACACATACTCACAAAATGAAATGCCAGTCCCTGTCCCAAAAAATTGAATGGAATATGGAATTCGCATGAGGAGCTTGCCGGATCAGGGTCATGGCATGGTAAAGCCCACAAAGGCCCTGATTCTGCAATGAGTTTTGCATGGGCAGACCCCTGCCCCCACTGCAGAAATGGGACAAACATTTGCGATCTCTCCAATATCCATGTGTGACCAGCTGTTTATCTTCTTGGGTACCAGTCTCATCAGCAACAATATCTAGCAGCGTAGCTTTTCGCTTTCATTTCCCCCATTTTTAATTTGGGTTACAAAAAGAAAGAAGGAAAATAAACTACTATATGAATGTGACATACTTATTGGGTGCTGAACAATTCAGAACAATTTACCAATGGCTGTGGAGAATTCTTTATCCCCGAGAATCTTTAAATCAAGATTGGATATAATTGGACTTAGATTGTTTCTAAAAGATCTGCTCTAGGAATTATTTTGGGGGCGTTTACAGCCTGTGTTATACAGGAAGTCAGACTAGACAATCACAATGGTCCCTCTGGCCTTGCAAACTATGAATCAATAAGTCTAAAGCTCTTTTAGATGTATGTTAATAAATTTAGTATAATTTATAATTTAATGTCTTGTAAATCTAACAGCTGTATACTACAAGTGCATGCCAGCAGCATGTATTCTGAATTACGACTCCATAACTTGCTTAATTTAAGCACATTTTATTACTGTTAATAAAAATCATGCATCGAGCATTACAGATGTATTCTGCACTTTACAACCATATGAAATCATCAGCAGCACTCTCTTTGACTTCACTGCGCACAGCATCAGGAAAGCCATGAGACTGTACACTCATTAGGGAATGGACTATGTCTGAGTCTGAGACCAGATCCTGAGAGGTACTAGACACCCCCTGTGAGAATCAGAGTACCTTTACATGAGAGTGCTCAGCACCTGGGGGGAAGCATACAGCATCTTGCAAAGTCAAAACTTATGGGCAATGACATCTCTTCATGCTTATTAGCCATGGTTAACTACAGGTGCGATTTAAAATCAAGCTGATCAAATAAGTGCAAAAGACTGTATGAACAATCTAAAATCAATTTTAACCCAGTTAATGGAGAGTTAAATTGATTAGGAACAGTTTATGCTAAATAAAAATAAGCCAATTTTGAATCACATCAGGAGGGTCCGCACAGAGTTTTGCAACTGGTTTGACTAGTGGGTAGACAAATCCTAAATCAGGTTGCCCAAACCTAAAGAGTTTATAATCTGTCTTATTCCTTCTCTCAGTGAAGTCAAACCAAATGTTGTCATTGATTTCAGGTGGAACAGATGGGGCACTTTTGAATTCACACACATTTACCAGTAAGACCATAAGGGCTTTCCAAGAACATTATCCATTTGTCTAGTGTAATACTACATGGATAGGAAATATTTTATAGTTCCTGATGTGACAGTACGGCTCTGAGTGACATGAATCCAACAACAGAAATTGTCCCTTAACGCACATGCTCATCAACAACTTTTCAAACCTTTCTAGTTCTGCCATTTTTCTCCTTACTGGCCATTCTCCTACATGGTTCCATCTTAAATCTCTCCACATCTGATACTCTTAAAACCTTATCGGACCAGAAAGGCTTCAAACCCCCATTTAACTAAAATTAGGTTGATACTATTTTTTGTCATTCTGCTAATTAGCATCATAGAAATTACAACAAAATACTAATATAGCATTCATAGGTTCATAGAAAAATATAAAATACAGTTCCAAGAGAGAAGTGAATTTACAATAGTCAATTTACAGCTTCCCAAACAAAATTTTAGGCCCCAGTTCAGCAAAAAAAACTTTTAATTGTTCCTAACTTTACATATGGTGAATAATACCATTAAAGTCAATAGGCCAGCTCATGGGGCATAAAGATAAACACATGCATTAACTTTTGCAGGACCTGGGTCTTAAACCACACACTATGGTCAGATGTTGAGGTGCTGTGAAATGGCATAGCTATGGGGTTTGCAATGAAGTAATACTCATTTACATCAGATGAGGATCTGGCCATATATTTTTGCACTGCAATGTCATCAGTGTAAAGAAATTAGAATACTTTTTGTTTTAATTAAAAAACGCATGCCAATCATTTTAAGTGATTCGAAGCCTGATATAGGACCGAATCATATTACTTTTGAAGTCTAATGGCAACAGATTTAGAGCCAAGAGAGATTTTTGCAAACTGCCTTCTTTTATTCCACTATTTTGGAGAATGTCAGAGACCATAAAGTGTTAAGAGATGGAAGACACGGACCAGAGGTAGATAATTGAGTAGCTTTGCCACACAACTGTGTTAAGGGATTCTAAGTCCTAACAGCTCATCTCTGAATGAGCAAAATGATCTAATATGGTCCATAAAGACTAAGTAAAGCACTAGAAAGGACAGCAGAGAAAGAATGATGTAACACATTGTTGAGTACACTAACTCTACATGAACTGCTTATCTGATTTAACAATTGTCCTCTCCAATGTTTTCCTTAATAGTTATGGGCCATATGATATCATTTTGTTCTGCATATTCAATTCCTAGTGATATTTCTCAGAGCTCTGCATAAAGGCCGGGCGCAATATTTTCAAAAGTGAGTAAGTGACTTAGGAATCCATGGAACTTAAGCACTTCTGAACCTTTTATCCTGTGGATAACATGCAACCCTAATCTTTCTCTTATCCTACATTACTTTTCTTTCCCACTAGAAGCTTCTGGAAATTTCTTCACTTTGTAAGTGATAAGTAGCTTCATTAAATGACTCATTTTTGTTTTAAACAATCAAGCGGCATTTTAATATTTTCAAACTGCGAGTAAAAAAAATTAACCTGATTCAACAACCATATGCACCTAAAAAGTCACCTTCTTGCATGAACTGTGATGACTCAGAAAATGCTTTTGTGATTTCGAGCTGACTGTCACCCAATGTACTAAAATAAATTTCCCATGATTTCTCACAAGCTCTCTAATAATGTGCCACCAAAATGGCATTGGAAATTCTGCATTGCACAACTATTTAGAGATAAATAATCAAACGAACTGACTTCTGATTGTATGGGGGATTGGCAGAAGAGGTTAGCTTCATACGTGGCCTTTCAGAGAATGTTACAGGCTTTTATATTATGAGTCAGTGGTATTCCTTGCTTGTTCCTGTCAGTGCAATCCTTCTTCTGTCTCTCTGCTCCCACATAACAATCTAATGTATCTGTGCTGACAGAGAAACCTCCGTAAGTAAGTAGCAATATTTTGTACCATATGGGACAGGTAAACTGACTCACTTCTATTCGTTATGTCTACCTTAACCCTGACTCAGTATTGTGGGATCACTCCCGCAGTTCACTTTGAAAGAGATCTTACATGGAGCTAATTAATTAACCAGTAAAGTCCTGGGGAAATAAAATGTCAACCTCGTGTATCTGCGTTTATTAATCAATTATTATTATTATAATTATTATTAACAGTACACCTATTTCTATGGTCAAAGGACTATCTTGGCTCCCATTACTTTGGTATCTAGGTGCCTTAACTAAACTTTGCACTTCCACAGTTCCCTCTGCCAGAGGATCTCCAAGTGTTTTACAAACATTAGGAATTCAGAGTCAGCTCCCCACAGAGGTAGATCAGTACAACCACACCACACATATGAAATGATGTTTCTGAGTGACGAAGAGCCACCTGCGATACTTACAGCCTCTTGTCTGCCAGGCCTTTTATTATCTTTCTTCCTCTAGTTCAGGGGTGTCAACCTGTAGCCCCATCCATCCGGCCTGTGACTGCACTCAGCGGGACCACACTCTCTCCCTAACACACACACAGAGAGAGGGTGTGGGCTCACATACCCAGCACTCCACAATGCTGTGAGAGTGTCAGGTCTCTATCATGGAGTGTTGGGTATATGAGTCTGCACCCCACAAGACCACACTCTCCCCTTAACAGAGAGAGAGAGAGGTATTGTGGAGTGCATTTTTGTATACTGAGCACTCTGCGATGCCACAAGAGTGCGGCAGTATTTTGATTTATGGTATGTATGGCCCACTTGAACTACATTTAAGACAAATCTGGCCCTCCATAGAAAATGTGTTTGGCACCTCTGCTCTAGTTAATGCCAGGTGACAGATCTGGGTGTCGTTCTTGACCCAGTCTCACTTTACACTTCGTAGACAAACTACTGAGGACATGTCACTGATGGGACAAAGGGAAAATGGGACACCATGCAGGGCTTGCCCAAGCTGCCCCTTCTCCTTTGCCCAAGCTGCCTCCTCCCCTGCCTGAAGCTGGTTTGAGCTACTCAACTGAGCCGCCTGCCATCCCACATGCAGAACTGGCCCAAGACAGCCTACCCCACATGGAGGTACCCCAAGTCCTATGTGTCCCTTCTCCCCCCCCACACACAGACAGAGAGAGCTGGCCTTGAGACCCTCGCCGCTACGTGTAACTGGCCCAAGCCGCCTGGTACTGCTGCTCACCTGGGCCCAGCTGTGTGGCGCTGGCTCTCCCTCTTAGCCCCTGGAACATTCCTTTATGCCCCAGTTGGGGGAATACCCCACTTTTTTGGCAAAATTGGGCATTTATCCCATTTGTGCTTGCTAACTGATGATCTGTTGGCAAGAGCAAATGGGACAAATCATTATTCATACCACCCCGCAAAACTCCCTTCTTTTTGCCATTTCTCCACGGCATCCCCTGGTTTGTAACTTTACTTAAATGCTGCCTGTCAACACAGCACAAATCTAATATAGTGAACAACCCAACTGTTGCTTCAAGAAAAAAACATTGTTTACAGATGATTATTTATAATATAAATAATATCATATATAATAATCAATACAGCATACATAATAGCTGTCTATTACTTTTCTACTCTGTAGACAGAAAGGACAAATTTGCAGTATGAGCACTAAGGAGATGGCTACAGTTACAGGGCAAAAAATAAATTACAACAGAATAGATTACCGGTAAATCATCTCCTCTTTAAAACATAAACAAAGAGATGATTTTTTTTTTATTGAGGAGATCACAAAAGACTTGGTAAATTGCTGCACACTTGACAATAAGAATTTCCATACAAGAGGAGAAGCACAATATCCAAATGAACTGCATAATCAGAGGTTTTGACTTACCATTCACTAATCATGTGAAAAAACATACAATGTAACATGGTCTGTTAATGATGATATCACTTCTATTTGTTTATTTTTATCCTGGTGAAGAACATTCCTTACAATTCTTCAGTACTGCAGCAAAACCTTGAATGCTGACATCAAGACTAGTAAGTAGCATTAGCCCTTGAGGCACAGTTTGGAAAGCATTAATGAATTCAGATTGGTACTGCAGTTTGGCTTGTTGCCCTAGGATCATGGATGTGAAATTAGAAGGGGGTAGGGAAGAGAAAAATGACTTGAGCTTAGCCTAAAACAAGTTGTTGAAGGTATTTTTTATGACTCAAAGAATTTTATACACATTGCTGGTCCATGCCTTTCAGCTGTAACAAGTCCTTGCATTAATGAATATCAGGGAGGAATTATTATTAAAGGCATCTATGCAAAATGTAACAAGAAGTTCCTTTCAAGAACTGTATTTACCCAGGGAATTATGAAAAACAATAGAGATCCCTCTAAAGGAAGAAGAAATACGACAGTTTAAAGAACAGGGAGAGATGCAGAAGAACATATATAAAATATCCTTTACAAGCAAGATTCTGGTCAGAAAATAATTATCGAAGATGTCAGAATAGGCTTGATGGCAGCCTGAAAAACATGCTCATTTTAGTTCTGAAACAGCATCGATCAATCAACTTTGATTGTATGGGAAGTCCAATTTCATTGTGATTATGAAGGGGGGGAAAATTAAACCAAAATTCACAGTGAAGCTCATCATCAGGTGCTGTTACTTGAGAGCCAAGTTACAGAAGGGCCACAGGATTTTTCACATTTGTCCGACTCATCCCAATATCTGACTCTTGAAATCTGAGGACACTGGGCTTTTTCATAAAGTTTCCATTATTCCTGGTTTCATCCAGGCTGGGAATTCCCCAAGAATTACCTTTCCTGAAGAATTTCTTTTTTTGGCAGGAGGAGGGCAGAGAGAGATGGGTGGCTTCTGATATGCCCTGAAGACACCATGGAACAGGGTAATGAAGACATATGGCGCAACTGTGGACCCTAACCCTGCAAACACTTACAGGCTTGACTTTAAACACATGCATAATCCCACAGAAGTTAAGCATGTATGTAAGTATTTGTAGGATCAAAGGATTAATTTTTAAAAGAGGTTGAACTTTTCTGAAATCTACACTGATTCAGGATGGTTTATGTTGGGGGGCAAAAATTCAGGTCATTTCTTATTTTTTTTCTGAAATAATTCCCTAATTTTAAATAGCATTTCTTATTTCAGTCCTTCAGTCAGCACCAATATTGCCAGAACTGGTCTCTTAACATCTAAAATGACAAAAGACTTTGTGTAAAGATTGCATGAATGAAATCCCACCACTACTGTAGGCTAGTTATGAGGTATAACTGCAGATGTTAAGTAAAATGAACAATGTGTTTCTGAATTTTACTTGATGGTGTAAGGTCTCCAGAACCTTTATTTTTTTTATTTTGTTTTTAAAAGAAAGACATTTTATAGCATTAAAGAAGTCCCATCAATTTCATGGCAATTGAGTGGATACCCAATGGGAGGATTGGCTTGGAGGTGCTGGGAGAAGTATGGCACATAAAGGGCTAATGGATGATGATCACACACACTATTTCTGCAAAGACAAGAGACACAGAGGCAGTTTTGAAACACTGTCCAAGTAATTTAAGACCACGAGTTCCACTGGAAATAAATAAATAAATCAATGTATTTGTGTTCCTAAGACACTTAGAGCCTTTCAAAAATCCCACACAGTTTGCCAGCTCCTCATTCTGAGGACCATATCACAAAAGATCTCCATTCTCCCGTGCCTTCTCCAGCAGGCCTTTCTAAGCTATGTACCAAGTCTCAAACGACAAGGGAGAATGAATGTGTGTGTGTGTATTCTCATTTATGTTTCAGCAGCAAAATATTCATAAATAACAGACTCTGCTGCTTTTCTATCAACATATAGGAAGAGTCTCTTAAGGGCTGAATGACTTGCCTAATAAATACAGAAAATGAGCTCCTCCAGTGCTGCCCCAGACCACCTGTGTCATTAAAATTCCGTGCACAAAAACCTAAGCTGAGGCACATACATTTTTGGGCAGCAATCTAGGGGTTAACAGCAATTTTCCCTAACCCCTCCCTGCATGAAAATGATACAGTATTAAGTGATACTAAATCATACAGTATCTCTATGCTTCCAAATCTGAGTTCTGTGACAGATCTTACCTGGCTAAAATAAGCCAATGAATTTAACCTATTGTTAGTATCATAGGTAGCCTTCAGTTACACTCAGACCCATATTAAAAAGACCTCCTTTCTAGCATTATCAATACCCAGTGAAGATCAAGATTAGAGCTTTCATTCATAGGGGTTTTAAATCCATGTAGGCAGGTAAACAGACATTATTATTCACCCTTTGGTTGCCACGGTGACTGAAAGGACTGACCTGGCGAGGTAGCCTATGTTTATACATCTATGTTTATACATACATATTAAAAGTAACTTCTACAGTCTGCACCGAGATCAGATTTAATGCCCAACTGAAGCTGTAACAGCACAGTATGATAGACTGAAGAAGCATGTACGTTTTTAGATGATCGCATCAGTATTAACTCCATACTCCTACCGGCTTATAAATACATTAAAATTTAATGTGCCTTACCTTTTTTAATCTGTGGAATAAGTAGATCCCAATCAGTGCACTACGTCAGAGTTAACAGGCTGGAGAATCTGTTAAAACAAGCCACAAAAAAACAAAAAAAAACAAAAAAAGTGAAAATATTTTATTTTTGATGCAACAAGGTCTTTTCTTCAGCTACTGGGAAAAAAAACCCAACAACCTATTTTTGTTGTGCCAACAAGCATACACATATAGACACACATACAGTATGTATATTACATCTGGAATCCATCCAATGTGCACTAATGCCGCACTCAATATCCTGCAGACTGAATTCTGAATGCTGCAATACAATGGTGGATCTCTTCTAATTTTCTGAAATCACACAAACTGGCATTTAAAAAGAAAGCAAAGAAAATCATTACCAGCTCATATCGTGCCATGCTACAAAAGCCTATCCTAAAATAACTGCTGCACAATCAGTCTCCCAGAGCATTATTATCCATCAGCTTGCTGCCTATCTCCAGACAGACGCAGTCTGCAAGCCACCAGCTTGTATCTACCATGTGTACGTTGAGAAAAGGAAAACTGCAAATTAGAAAAAGTCCCTGCAGTGGTAAAAAGGAAAAGAGGGCGAGTGGGAGAGGAAGAGGGAGCTCACTGGCCATAGAATTTTCGAGAATGATGACAAGCCAGCCAGCTCCGCCATCATTCACTTACAATAGGATACTGCATTTGCGTCTGCTTAAGCAGTTTGTCAAGGGATTTCTGGTATCAAATGCCTGACAGGCATTTTAATTGCATTCAGCCAAGTGTGTCCCCAGGAATCAGGCCTCTAATCCTATGAATTTCAACAATTGGTTTCCTTTGTGCCACTGCCAATACACACACACGTGCACCTAGTGCAAACAGGCAGCAGCACGCTGTGTTTCTCTAGCTATACCAATCCAAATCCTACACGGGTTTTACGTATTGTGCATGTTGCAAAAGAGGTCTCGTTTTCTGCATTATGGAGTAGAAGTGCTTTTATTTTTCTATTCGGTGTTTCAGTGTCAGCTCATTTACTCAGTTATTTGAGCCCCAGATTTGCTTATTTCCAAAAGCAGAGAAAGACAAGAAATTCCCAGCAAAGCTAAAATGTCATGTCACCAATATTTTAGCCTGACAGCACTTATTCCACAGTTCAGCTTGCAACCAAGCTCCTATCATAAGTCCAATTTTACCACCACTGCCCTACAGTTTACATAGCAGACTCAAAATCTGTAGGTTAGATCAGGATCAGGAATTTTTTTTAAACCAAATATGAACAGAATTAGATCAGGGGCTTCTGAATTACAACTCCCTATACATTGAGAAAAAGTGTTAAATAGACTTTCAAAACTTTTCAGACTTGTTTTCAAGGAGAGGAGGACAACTTTCTAGCAAAAAAGACAGACGAAGAGATCAAACTTGGTAGCCTGAACTCTCCTGAGTATCTGTGCCCTGGACCAAAATATAGTTGATTGAAGTGTCATTCCTTTTTTAAACATTGGTTAAGGTGAAATAAGGCCCTAATTTAGCAAAGCACTTAGCACATGGCTCCTTTAAGTACACAGGTAGTCTCACTGAAACCAGTGGGACTACTCATGAATTTGGAGTTAAGCACATGCATAAATGTTTTGCTGGATCAGGGTGCAATTATGAAGACAGTTTTAAACAGAAAATTACTGTCGCTTTTCCTTACCGAGTTAGACCCCACAGTGTAACCCTATTGATGGAGAGTCTAATCAATGCGAAAGAGATCATTTTTCCCACCAGATTGCTTGTGAGGAAGCTCAACAAACCTTTTAAGTCTTGTGGGCTGATGTCAGAGACCCAACATGGCTCCTGAGGCTTGTGAAAAGGGCTAAGAAATATCCTGAGGATCACTGAGCGGTACCCCCTACCACAGAATCCAGGGGTATGTCTACAATGGCAATTTAGGTCGACTTAAGACCTATCCACACTGGACTTTCATTAAGTCGACTTAAGAAATTCCTTAAGTTGACTTAATGAAAGCTTAGGTCAACTTAGTAAGAACTACTGGTTAGGTCGACCTAACCCTTAAGTTGACTCCTTAGGTCGATTTAAGCACAGTGTGGACATGGATTAACCCTTAAATTGACTTTATTAAGTCGACTTAAGGACAGGTAGGTCAACTTACTAAGTCCCCATTCAGGGTAACCACTTTGATAAGTCGACTTAATAGGGTCGACTTTAAGTTTACTTAAAGTTGACCTTATTAAGTCGACTTAACAAAGTTGACCTAACTTTTTCTAGTGTAGACATAGCCTAGGAGGTCCATAGGGAAAGAGGGCCATGCCCTCTCTGACCTGCTCCTCCCAACCCCCTGTTCTCGCCCAGTTCCCATTCCCTATGGACCCCCTGAGGTTCTTTTGACTACCTGTCCCCTCCTCCCCGCCCCCAAGAGTCACAGCAGTGGGAAGTCAGTCAGGTAACAGTAACCGGAAAGCACCATTGCTTCCCCCTTTACATTCTCCTGTGCCCTTGAGCTAACCTCAACAGCTCACCCCAGCCCATCTCTCCTCCTGAAATCAGAGCTGGGTGGGGGATTGGTTTGGGATGGTTGCCAAATCAAAATGGGGGAAGGAGGCAAAAAATGTTTTCCACTCTGTGCGACAAAACACCTAGGGGCCATGCGTATCTGGAAGCCTTTCTTCTTCACAAGTCATCACATCTCCAGTGAGAAGTAGGCATGAGAAAACGGAGGAAGCTAGTTTGATAAGGGCATGTGTTGGACTGGGATTACAGGAGAGCACAGGTGTCTTTGCTGGGCGTTATGGGGGCAGGAGACACCTGAAGCAGCACAGAACCATAAGAGGAGCAAGCAAGGAAAGCATTGGGCCTCTCCAGCCTTCTCTGCCTAGCAAGGTTCCTGTGACTTATCAAAAGGAAGCTCACAGCTGCCAGATACAGGAGATCTGCCATCTGCAGGAGCCAGGAAGCTTTGCTGTCCATAGCAAACGGTTTCATTTTATTTGTTTTCACAAAAACCAGGCCTCCTTACTCATCAGTCCTCTAGTGGTTGTGTTCCCTTCCAGCTCTCCCTATAGTCACACATTGGCAAGAATTTCACAAATTCCTGAGCAAGACAGACAGCAACTTCAAATGCAATTGCTGTGGGGGGCTTATTTCCTTTCAGGATCAAGCCCTATGATCGCAGGTACCCAATGGCTCGCCAAGTGTCATTAGACATGAAGCTAGCTTGTCTCCATAGATAATCCTCATATCCTAAAATGATGAAATTAGAGCATTTAAATAAGACAAGCAAAGGTTAGCATGGTGACAAATCATGACTGGAAATTTGTATTTGTTAAGCAAATTATAAAACCTATGCTCTGCAGTGAATGTTTTCTATATCCAACCTATAAGAAAAGGAAAGTGGGAAGCAAGAATCTATGGGTATGTCTACTCAGCAGCTGGAAATGCTGATTCCTAGAATACATAGAAAGACACGCACTAGCTCTGCTCAAGACAGCATGCTACAGCACACTGCTGCAGCACCTGAATATAATCCTGCCTGACCCCCCATATGTTAGCCTGACCCATCACTTGTGCCATGAGGCTATTTTTAGCACACTAGCTTGAGCCAAACTAGTGTGTCTGCCTACCCATGTTAGGAAGCACCTTACCTGCTGCTATGTAGACATACCCCATACAGAGGCAATAAAGATAGTTTGGGTGCCTTGTTGCTTTAGTGAAAATTTAACTCTGCATTTTCTGGGCTGTTGGCTTCTTTTTTTAATGTAGCTCAGTTTTATTATTATTTCTTTTCCAGTAGAGCCTAGAAGCCCCAACTGAGATCAGGTCACACTGGATTATTTCCCTCATTTTAGAGACTGAGGCAAAGAACAATTAAATGATTAGCCCAAGGTCACACAAGAAGCCAGTGGCAGAGCCAGGAATGGCACTTAGACCTCCTGAGTCCCAGTTTGGTACCATTCCTCAAGACTATCCTGCCATGTGAACTATTGCCACCTGCCTGCAACCATCCCTTAACTTAATAAAGGTTTTGTGGGTGTAGATTTGGTCAACATTTTACATGGTGCTTGAAGTGGCATCTAATATGTTCATGACTGAAAATTTTAAAAAAAGATGCCTTTCTTTCTTTCTTTCTTTCTTTCTTTCTTTCTTTCTTTCTTTCTTTCTTTCTTTCTTTC
>ML685817.1:7575694-7613991 GCA_007922175.1 Pelusios castaneus | reverse complement strand
TTCTTTCTTTCTTTCTTTCTTTCTTTCTTTCTTTCTTTCTTTCTTTCAAGCAAGAATGGGAGGGTGACTAAAGGGGCTAGTTTTTCAGCCACTAAAGCTCGAGGGTGTACTTAGAATCCCATCATTGCTGGTTTCTCTGCAGTAGTAAGAAATATCAGAATATGCCAATTTTACAGTGCCCTGCAAGGAAACCAGTTTAGGAGTGGATGTGGAATTCTCTCCCTTTCCTGTAAAAGGATGAGACCAAATTGAAGGAAATGAATTAATTCTGAGAGGCATATGCATGGACGGTACAGTTACAGTGCAAAACCTTCCAAAGAGATTTTGCAAAGGGAAAGGTTGAGGCAAGAGTCATCATCACTATGTATCTCCATGGTTACTGGTACAGTACAGTTGAAATAAAAATAAAGCAGTAATGAGGGGAGGGGCTAAGAAAAGCTGCAGCCTGAGTTACCAGCTTCTGCAGGTACCAAGCAGCAGAAGATTAAAAACTCATTGTGAAAAATTTCAGGCTCAAAAGAGACCTTGGTTCTGTCCCTAGCCTCTTAGTTTCATTTCTTTCACAGTGAACTGATGCACAAATTATCTGCCCATTCCACACTGCACGTCTATCTAAGGGCTTCTGGATTGTGTTGTCCATTTGCATTACATTGACTGAACCCTCTAGATTTGTATCCTCAGCAAATGTTATCTTGATGGGACTCTCAAAGTATTGACAAAATGGAAAAAAAAAATCAGTCCTATGATTCATCCTCGTGCCACTCCTCCAGTCAGCCACTCCATTTCACAGTGCCTCCCTGCACACGTACCTTTTGCTTGGCTATCTAAGCCAGTTCTCTATTCCCCCAAGAGAATACCTACAGACCTCATAGATTCATCATTAGTGTGGCAAAGTATTACAAGGGATCGTAAAATCTAGGTATATTATGTCCACCCTTTGATTCCTGTCATCTCAGTTGGTTTCTTGTTTTTAAACTATCAGAAAGATTATTCAGGCACAACCTCTCATCTGTGACTCCAAGGTGACCCTCCTTAACAGAATAACAACTTTCTAGGTATTTCTTAAATCTACCTCTGATTTCCATTTTCTCCTGTTTCATCAATACTAAAGATCAAAGACATTCAAATTTTCCCAAAAATGCATCTCAAAGAGCATCTGATGCCACATGGAGTCCTTTGAAGCTATTAGGCAAAGACACCACATACTACATTTTTCTTTCCTTGTTTTTTTAATACCAAGAACAGGATCTTGATTTCTTATTTTTAAGAATCTGTGGTTGTTTGTTTGAGTGTAAACATGAATTTAATACTCATGAAAGATGTTGATTTGTCAGCCATGGAGCCCCAAATCCCATATTTATACATAGAGTGACATCACCAACAACAGCAGAGCCAAGCGCTCATATAATAACCTAAGAACACATCACAATGCTATGCTGGGGAGATCACAAAGGATGAGGGGATGGTCCAATCTCAGTGCTCATTCAGCCCCTTTGCTTCTCCATTGTGGCTGCCAATAAAAGCATTAATTAGCATTAGTTATGACCGTTTGGACTCTGTAACAGGCCAGTATCTTAAAGAGTTTCATCTGTTTCAATATCACAGTTCATAAGACTTTTATATCTGAGATCTAAGTTCAATTTTTAAAGTCTCAAGTGGAAATGACTCTGGTGGTCTTATCCTCCTAAAACAGACATTTTTCATGCATCAAAAAAATGCAGTGCATCATGTTAAAAAGTCTCAGCTTAAGAGCAATGTGGAATTTACACAGCAAGGATATTACAGCTTGCATCAAGAGCAGGAAAAATTATATTCCATCTGTCCATAGTACAGTATCAGGCCCCAACTGAGGAATGCACTTCAGCACATGCTTAAGTGCCATTCTTCTTTAGGCACTTCAATTGACAAATTTACTTATAAACAGATAAGCTTTGCAATTGCCACTCATTGGTGACTTTGAGGTATCTGGCTAATTAACTAATTTCTGACTCTCATCCCAAGATGTACAAAAAATGAAGACAGACCAAAAAGAAAAAAAATAAGAAGGAGGTGGAACAGAGACAGATCTTGGTGGAGCTAAAATTCAGTCACAAAGAATCATTGAAAGATCAGGTAGTTTCATCTCTTTTGTCCTCCTGACAGTAGAGCCTGTTTATATGCGTTTTTATAAACATGTCAGGCAAACGGGACTTTCTCCACTTCCCTTGGAAGATAATTCCACTTTCCAGTAGATTCCACAAGTCTGAAATATAAAGATTAACCTGCCAGCAGTAATAGTGGTACTGCACATGTTAGCAATGAAACCTTGAATTTTACGCCATTTATGAACCCCATTTCTTTGGACTCTGAGAGACAAGATTCTGGAATCAGGACATCACAAAATAGTGTGTGATCTATCTCCCAACCATCTGAACTATCTAGCATGAGGGTTTTAAGATTTCCTGGTGTAACTGTCACTGGGGCCGAGTGGAAGTACGTAAAAAGACAGGAGTTTATTCATTTTTCTCTCTTTTTCTTTTGGGGAGGAAAAGCTACATAAGTAAGAAATAAGGGAGAGGAAAACTCACACGGCCATACATGACAATGTACACACATGATCATGAGTGGTACATAGCAGCCGCAACTCCCACTGACTTCAAAGGGAGTTGGTAGGTGCGACACACCACTGAGAAACAGGACGTTCAGGATCTCACCAGCAGGCAGAACTATGATGGAGGCTGCCATAAGAAGGCTGATGGTAAACAGGCACTGTTCTAGCCACTGCTTGCTGGGCTTTCTTACCTCTTATTGTGTTCGGATGACATCATCAGCACCAAACTGCTTTTTACAGTTTTACTCCAGACAGTCTGTCCCCTGCTGATTGGTTGCCCACTCCAAGTCCCTCCCACCACTGCTCTCAATCTTCATCTTCACTCCATCTGCCCGCCCAATGTCATTACTCTTCGCTTTCCTCCTGCTCTCCCACCCCTTCCTTAGCCCCCCTTCTCCTTTCTTTTGTTTCAGTTTAACTAATCCCCTGCCAGCAAAACCCACCCCAAATTAATTTAAAAAAAACCCCACAAACAAAACAAAATGGTGGCACTCCTGGGAATAGTTCCCACTCTGCTTGTCTGTTATAGTCCTTCCCCCTTAAAGCTATGTCTGTTTTGTCTGTTGAGATGGTAAAATCTTTAGGGCAAGGACTCTGTCTCTTATTTTGTCTTTATAAAATGCCACATACAATGGGATCCAATCTCAGTTGGTTTACCTAGGGGCCACCAAAATACAAATAATTATCAATAGACCAATATTCTCAAAACTGACTGAGAAACCTTAAAGGGATCCAATCTGCAGAAAGTGTTGATCACCCATCCTCTGCCACTCAGGTTTCTCAAGTTCCCAAAATCTGAGGCACTGAAAAATCACTAGCTATTTTTGAAAATCTTGGCCACTTTACCTTCATGTCCTATAGTAGATAGAAATCTGCTATGTGTGGCTGGATTCTCAGGAGAACAGCTCGTAAGAGACAGGTGCCATCAAGACCAAACTCTAACTTGGATTCAGCCACAAACCTGAATCCTGAACTCTGTCCTATTTTTAATCTGGTTCTGAACACCACCACCTTGATTTATTTCTAATACATATAGTGTGCAAGCATGCACACATTTATTTCTTCAAGCCATTTCTCTCACCTATCCTTTTATCAGATAAAGAATTAAGACAGAAAGGAATTTGCAATAAGACATCAAAGGTTATAGTGAAATAGTTTCCTTAAATGTTAATTCAGTTTGTACTCTCATTTACTGTATAACCTGATGATGTTTTATTAATTGTCTTGTCATGCCTCATCATGAGAGCTCTTGATTTTGGCTATTTTATATCAAATTTATAAATAAAATATCTTTTAAAAGCATGAATCACTTGGTTAAATCCCTTTTCATATGACATGCAATTAAAATCTAATACTGAGCTGATGTGACCTTAAATAACAACCAATTAAGAAGTCCAATGAAAAATATACATATTATCTGTTCTGTTCCATCCCCGGGTTCAGGAATGCATACAGCCATGTACTTTAAGTTCATCCCTAGATCATGCTAGCACATGCTTACCTGTAAGCAAGTTGCACGCAAGCCTGTGTTTAAGTTCCATTAACTTAATGGACCTTATGGGACTTGGCACTTCTTGAAGGGCAGGGTGCTTTACCCAACTGGAAATCAGATTGAAAGCTTCTCACTCCATTAGGGCAATAAACCAGTTTAAACTGTCCAACTCTGCTGCGAATATCAGCAACGATGTTTTCTACCTTTAAAATTATGCCTTCTTAAGATTCAGTATCTACTCTGAGTAGTTAAGCATTTTCTTCCATGTCCCTTCATTCACTCAAGAGATTAAAAACAAGTGGTGGTTCAGATAACTTGTGACTTACTTGACAGTGAGACCAAGTAAACAGGCAAAAGAAATTGAAATAACATGTAGTAAAATCTACTTGAATTAGTTTGAACAATATGCCACTTAGCAAGCTTTTATGTAACATAGGCAGTCAAGTAGAAACATATGCAAGTATTATCAGCAACTTGGCCATGTAAGAAGGGAAGCATGAAATTTGGCAACTCTCTCTCTCTCTCTCTCTCTCACACACACACACACACACACACACACACACACACACACACACACACACGGAATATTTACGATAGCTGATCTAGGAGAGAGTGACTGACTAGTCATGTTGACTCACATTTAAACAGCATAACACAATGCTTGGATGATGCAATAATTTTATTTCCATGCATACGGATTCCATGTACACTTTTATTGTGGGTATCTCCAAAAGATGTCTTTCATCTTCTGGGGATTTTTCAATAGTAAAATAAAACTAAATAGCAACAGCGCTAACAACAGTGAATAACTGCTTGACAGCAAGGGCTTGATCTACACCCCACTGAAATCAATGGATGCATTTCCATTGACTTTAGTGGGCTTTGGATCAGAGCCTCAGGCAGCAGCACTATTTCATCCATGACCTTAAAATACTTTATGAGAGGGAGTTTATCGTTACATCCCAGTATCATTTTTATACCTGGGAAAACTGCAGCAAAGAAAGGTGAAGTAACCAGGCTAAAGTCACACACCAAATCAGGGTTAGAGACATGAAGAGAATCTGAGCCCCAATTCACCATGGTAGGTACACATGCATCTAACTTTGAGAACCTTAGTGATGCCTTTAACTTCAGTGGGTCTGCTCAGCTCCTTAATGTCAGGCAGGTGGTTAGGTACTTTGTTGAATTGGGGCCCTGTCCTGGTCTCCTAACTTAATAGAATGCCCTATGTGATGGTCCAAACTGTTTGCTTCCCTTTCTCCATGGGTTTCCACCCTCCCTTTTAACATGAACATGCCAGCAATATCAGTGCTCTACAAAGTGTAGAGGGAAATCAGAATTTCTCCTAGTTCTCTTTTTAACGAGTGCATTTTAGGATGTCGGGGCTCCAGAACTATTTGCTAACATCAATTCGCATCCAGACCCCCTTCTGACTAACTCCCCTCCCCAATAAAGAAGAATACCTCAAAATTTCTGGAATGTCAGCAGACAAAGATTTGTCTATTGAGAACTCTACAACTGGAGAACAAGCCAGAGGAATGGAAGCTCTCTAGTCCCTGAACAAGACACTGTGTCTATGATGGCCTTGCTGGAGAAAGATGCTGCAGTCATGGATATCGTGGCCACAATAGCCCACCACAACTAATCTAACCTTGATTGACACCCTCCTGTACGCACTGACAGAACAGGTGACTGAAGCAGAAAGCAGAATATCATCAATAGAAGATCAGGTATAAGGACTCTCTGCTCAGGTGCAGAGAAGGGTCATAGATTTATCTTCTCTGAAATCTGAAGTGGCAGACCTTCAGGAAAGGTCTCACCATAATAATGTGAGTTATAGGAGTACCTGAAGGAAAGGAGCAGAGAAAGAGAAGCCACCAGAACACCAAGCTCCTTTCAGAAGTGCTCAACCTGCTGTATGATTTACATTTGAGTTGGAAAGCACATAGATTTCTGATTTCCTAAGACAGCCTCAAATACCAAATCTGACTGTCAAATTTCTCAGATTTAATGTAAAAAAACAAAAAAACAAACAAAAAAAACCCCAATAATTCTGTTAGTTAATAGGGAAAATGTTTTGGGGGATGCCTTCCTTTGTAGCATTGGGCATGGCACACTTGCTGGTTGATTCTCTGCATTTTAAAGTCTTTAAATCATGATCTGAAGACTTTAATAATTCAGTCATAGGTTAGAGGTTCATTACAGGGCTGTGTGGGTGAGGTTTTGTGGCCTGCATTGTGCGGGAGGTCAGACTAGATGATCATATTGGTCCCTTCTGACCTTAGAGTCTATGGGTGTGTGTACACTGGCAAGTTAGGTCGACTTAAGAAGGCTTAAGTTGACCTAACTTAATCCATGTCCACACTAGGCTTTCATTAGGTCGACTTAAGGGGCTTCCTTAAGACGACCTAATGAATGCTTAGGTCGACTTAATAAGAACTGCAGGGTATTCGAACTAACCCTCCTTAGGTCGACCTAAGCCCAGTGTGGACGCATAAGTCCATTTTCTTCGGTCGACCTAAGGGAAGTTAGGTTGAATTACTAAGTCCCGGTTAAGGGAAACCACTTTGTTAAGTCGACTTAATAAGGTTGACTTTAATTCGACTTAAAGTCGACCTTATTAAGTCAACTTAACAAAGTCAACCTAACTTTTTCTAGTGTAGACATAGTCTATGAGTCTATGTTACAAACCAAGATCATCGTTTTTCAATATTTTGACAAAGATGTGGTTGAACAAAGATCAGCTGTTAAAAGAGCCAAGCAAGGAGGGCTCAGATATTTTATAAAGTTTCCAGATCAGTTTCATGACAAGGTTTGGTGAGGAATTTCCTCTGATCCAAAAGCCACAAGAAGCAGAATGTTTTTTAAATAGCCTGCAGTGAACTGAGTACTTGCTCTGTTTTACGCCAGTTTACTTCCCAGTTATTGTGTCTGCCCTACCTGCACTTATGAACTTATCCAGTCCCTGTGACTAAGCTACTTATTTGGTTTCTAGATTCTGCTCCAATCTTACACTTTATTAACTTCTGTAACATGTATGTCAGGTCTTATCAAATGGTTGACTGTGAAGTGCCCTAGCAGGGGAGTTAAGGGAATACCTCATTCCAAACTGATCTCATGGGGATGCACTCACTATGGAAAGAATGCATTTAAATATTAAGTGACTTTGCTCCTGCATTTGTTCTGAGGGAATTAATGAAACATTTAACAATACCCCTAAATGGCCAGATCAACATGAACTGTTTCTTTGTGACTATATGAAGCCTTCATGTTAGGTCGGCACTGATGCACACTAGAGATCACATGGGGCAGTGCAGCTCTCCACGGCTCTGTAGAAATTTGAGGGTCATAATACCACTTTTAAAAATTGGTGCCAGTGAACTCAAGGCCCAACAACTTGACTTTCCCTGTGCTGGAAGTGCGAGAGAGGCAGCTCTCCTTCCTGAAAGACATCATGGAAAGCTGCACAGGAGCTGAACAATAATGTTATACCCATCATGGACTAATGGAGTTGAGGAGAAGACAAATGCAGGTCACTGAGTAACGCATACAGTGATTTCTACCTTCCTCATCACCTCCTACTTGCTTCTTCTTGCCCTGCCCCTGTTTGCCCCTTTCCCCCACATTCCCTCCTTTCCTCGCCCATCCTGCCTCCCTACTTCCCTAGTCTTTCCCCTTGTTGCCCTGTCCCTATTCAACTGTCCTCACCCTAACATCTTCTATAAGCTCAAACCCTGAATACCTGAACATGCAGTATGAAGTTAATACAGAAGAGTCACATGTTCAGTTGGATGGTTTGTTGTGCTCCTTGGTACAATAATTTTACAATCTGTGGAGCAGTTAGATTTCTCCTTTATTAGCTACATGCTTATTTAATATGGGGAAAGAAAACAATGTTTGGTGGTAAACCAGAAGCAGGAGAGGGCATGTGGCTCTGGAAAGGTAATCCTCACAACATACAATGTCCCATTAAGAGCACTAAGACTCTGGTGTTTGGTCTGGCAAACTATAAAGACTACAAGTTAGTGGATAATACACAGGCATATCCTTGACATACCAGGTTAAGAAATGTTATGTTTGTGGAGTGTGGGCTCCCTCTCTCCTCACAATGAAGTTACTACTTTGTGGTATGGGAAAAATAGAATGCCTGTTAAAATAAAATTAATAATAATTAATAATTAAAATAATGAATAGTGGCAGAGCTCCTAGCCAGGATGATGTGTCTCCCTAGGCTGTCTCCTCCTGAACTTTTGATTAGCTTTAGTTTTATTTACAAGTCTTAAGTGTTTGAAAATTGTTGCCTTTTCATTTTGATTTACTATGCTTGGTAAAGAGATAAATGGATACGTTCTGTGTTTTTATGTTTTTGCTTTAACTTATCTTTTTGTGCTCTTCTTTCTCGAGAACCCTCATCTCACAATTCCCTGGAAGTCTGACAGGAGGCAAATTAATCTGAACTCTGTGGGATAATGTCAGATATTTCATCCATGGATTCTCACCTCCCACACCTCAGGTGTTTCTGTGTGGGAAATAAGATGGGATGGAATATAGCAAGTAACAACATCGCATCGCCAATGGGTAGGGATTATTCATATACTTCTTCAGTACATGCTTTTATTCCCATATAGATTTCTTTTTTAAATTCAAAGACTTGGTTAATTCTGCATTTGACTCCTCCATTCACACATTTTCTGTCTCTAAGCATGCCCCTACAACTCTTCACATAGCAACATATCAAGGTGAGAAACAGTCATGTAGATGAAGATTTAATTCTTCACGTATTAGATACCCATTTCAATTTTTTACTGAAGAAATAAATTAGGCTGTTCCTGGAGACAAACTTACCCCCAACATCTTCTCACGGGCCTTTGTGGGAGACACTCAAGGCCAATTCAAGGGATAAACTATAAATTTTGTATCTGCCAAGAACAGAGATTGTAGAGAAAATACCAGATTTCTTGAGGAAAAAGCTTGATTTGTCTCACATCACAGCCTCCTCTCCAGATTTGCTCCAACACCTGATTAACTGTAGATGGGAACTCTATAAGTTGTACTCAGTACATGCTGAATTCACCCTATTTCAAACTCTAGAAGGACTTCTGGGAAATGGGTGAAAAATCTGGCAAGTTGGTGGTATACCACCTAAGACAAAAGACCTCAACATGTAGAATCACAACCAACTATGATAAACATGGTAAATTAGGTTGATTATTGAAAGACATTAATAATGACCTCTTTAATTTCCACAACGATCAGTCCGAATTAGACAAAAACCTCTCCATGAATGCTTTAGATCAGCTTTTCAAAAAAGTTACATTACTTCAAATTACTGCAGCCCAATACAGAAAACTTGAAATGTCCCTAACAGAGCATGAATTAAGTGAGATGGTTAGGAATAGGAAAGTGGAGAAAGTCTCCAGACCACATGGCTTCCTTGCCAAATTCTACAGACCAGTAGTTCCCAACCTTTTAGACTCAAGGGACATGAATATGATTTTTATAACCCCGAAGGGCCACCAGGCTCTGCCAGCAACCCATTACCCCCTCCTCCACTGCACCCAGCAGGATGCAATTCAGCGAGGAGGATCGCCTACCCCTTGGCTGCAGCAGGAAACCCTCTGCTCCACCTGGGTCCCTAGGCAGTGGCTCCCTTCTGCAGCCAGGTTGAAAGGAGATCAGTGCTCTACTCCCTCTGGCTCCAGGGACCCAGCAACTAGCCATCCCTAGGGTAGGGTGAATAGGGGCAAACACTCCTGTCCCTGTGCTTGTGGTCCCATAAGCCCACGCATTCTGGGAGGCAGCCACCCACGTCCTGCTAGTCCCAACTCCCAGCTGAATGGTGAGTGGCAGCTGCCTGAATCCTGGGAAATGAGACAACAGCCACCTTTTTCCCACTAGGTCCCAGTTCCTAGCTGGGAGGAAGGTAGCAGTTGCTTGTGTCCTGGGAAGCCAGGCAGCAGCCTCCTGCACTCTGGGTGGCAGCTCTGCGGCAGCCTCCCATGCTCTGCAAAGCTGCGCTTGAAACCACGCAGCAGTCGCCTGCAGCTTGCCCGCATCCTGGGATCCCAGCCTGATGGCAGCCTCCCACCCCCTGGCTGGGATCCTGATGGCAGCCTCCCACACCCAGTGAGCTGGGCTTGCAGCTGGTTGGCAGCCACCCATGGCTTGGAGCCAGGTGGCCGCCTCCTCCGCTCCAGGTCCTACACCCCTCTAGAGACAATCCTGCTCAGGGATCATGGAGGACCATTTTGCCATGCTCCTTGCTATAGCCAAGGGGACAGGAATGCTGATTTCCCCTCCCCTTGCCTGCAGCAAGTCACCTGCATCATTTTCAGCCCCACGGCAATGTGCGCCGCCTGGGTCCTTAGGCAGCAGCTCCCTTCTACTGCCAGCAGGGGAGGAGCACAGGGCATTCTGAAAGCTCCAATGAGCCAAAAGTGGCCCATGGGCCACAGGTTGGGAATTACTGCTATGGACACATCTAGACCTCCTGCCTGACAAGATGCTTCAAATTTTTAACAAGTCATTGTACAGAGAGCTAATCCATAATATAAATTATTCCTAAACTAGGAAGAGATACCACACTATATTCCAATTGCAGACCAATTTTACTTATTAATAGTAATGTCAATATATTAGCAAACTTTCTAGCAATGAGACTGGGGAAGGATTTGGGTTCTATCACACACCCAGATCAAGCTGGATTAATCAGAGGTCATTGTAGTTCAACAATTATTGATATTAATGGCAGTGAAAGGTGATGACTTTGAATCACAAGCCATATTAAATACAAAAAAGAAGATGTTTGATAAAGTGGATTGAAGGTATAGAATTTGCACCCTATGAAAATTTGGATTGGGACCCATATTTAATTCCTGAATCCAAATGTTATATTCTCACCCAGCCTCTTGCATTACAACTAAGGATGTGACCAAGAGAATAGAAAAATGTTATTTACCATTTTCCAAAATACAAAAACCAAGGTCACCTGGTAAAATTAATAGGCAGGAGGTTGAATACAAACAAGAGGAAGTACTTTTCACTTAACACAAAATTAACTTGTGGAACTCATTGTCCAGGGATGTTGTGAAGGCCAAAAGTTTAACTGGGTTCAAAAAGTTGGATGGGCAAGACAGGGATGCATCTCCCAAGAACTGCTCTTACTGCTCTGTACACTTACTCTGAAGCTTTGGTACTGGCCACTGCTGGACACATGATACTGACTTGGATGGACCATTGTTGTGACCCAGCATGGCAGTTTTTAATGTTCTTATGATCTTGGATACCTTCAGCCTCTTCCAGGGTCCTAGGCAAGGGTACCAGCTGTCTCCACTACCTTTTTATTTGGCTCTCAAGCCTCCAGAAATAGCTATATGGGGTCACACAGGTGTCTGAGGCATACAACTTGGTTCTCTGGAGTATAAATTAATGTTGTATATAATTTACATATACATCCAAACCAGAAACCACTATTCCAGCCCTCCTGTCACTAATTCAAAGATTCAAAGCAGTATCTTGTTACAAAATAAATTGGGAAAAATCAGACCTCTTGGAAATTTCCCAATTGTCATGTTGTGGGGCTTTTTCTTAATGGAATTGCCTCATGCAAATTGATGCAAGTAAGCAATGCTTTCTTTGGTTTTTTTTTTTTTTTTAAAGGTGCTGGTACTTGGCCAGAGACCTGGGGCTGCCGGCGACAGTGGCAGGAGCAGGGGCCGCATCACTGTGGAGAAAAAGGTGCTAGTACTCAGTACCCCTGAGTACCACCACAAAAGAAGCCTTGAGAGTAAGTACTGAGATAAAAAAGTATCAAGAAATATTAACAAATTCATAAAGATACAAATAGGTGGCATCCGTTCTCCTTGAGTCTGGAGAGAGAAGAGTGAAGATTAATGCATTGTAAATTAATATTCTGCCTAGGCTCCTTTATATTCTAAGTGACCAACTTGTACGTACCCCTCCATCTTAGTTCAGAAAATTTAATAACATTATTTAAGTCTGTGGCGGTCTGGTCAATGCACACAACTATCACTTAAAAATCTCCATCTCCTTATAACCAGAGACAAGCGTAGGGGGAGCTCACTGACCTGCTAAATTACTATTCTACTTTTACCATGTAACAGATATGGAACTGGTTCCAGTTTGCTAACACCCATATACACATCTGGTGACAACTAAACAGGTATTAATGACTCTAATTCCCCCTGTGGGTCTGCTCAATTTCTCTTTTTTGTCCAGTGGGGAAAAAGTGGTGGCTGCATGAATGGCCAGGGCTATCCTAGCTAAGAGGTATGTATCAGTGTCACCCTCAATGTCATGCAAAAATGACCCATCTGGCATAATTTAGCCTTATATACTGGCAGGGGATCCTATAATTTGGAAGAATTGGCCAAGTAAAGGCATCATAGGTTATGTCTAACTTGTAAAGTTAAGTCGACTCTGTTAAGTCGACTTAACAAGGTTGATTTAAAGTCAACTTAAAGTCGACCTTGTTAAGTCGACTTCACAGAGTGGCGACACTTCAAGTTGACCTTGTTAAATCGACTTAACAATAGACATAGACATCCACACTGGCTTTAAGTCGACTTAATAAGGTCAATTTAGCGCTATTCCCCATCCACACTGGCTTTAAGTCGACTTAAGGCTTAAGTTGACCTTCAGAGGTGGTGTTATTAAGTCGACTTAGGCTGTTATTAAGTCGACTTAAGGAAGCACTTAAGTGGACTCAATAAATGCCCAGTGTGGACGTGGCTTTGTGTAGGTCAACTTAAGCATCCTTAAGTTGACCTAAGTTGCCAGTGTAGACGCACCCATATAGATTTCCCAGTCAGTCGAGGATAAGAGTTTTGTCTCTTTTCTAAACGTGAAAGCACCAATATTACCTGCCACCCTCAGTGGAGTGGTGGAATTTACAGCTGACACATCAATTCAGTCCGATATCTCTTTGCTATGGTTGATGCAACAAAATAGTTCATTCAAAATATACTGGACACCACAGAGGTTGTGTAAGATGGGGTCTTGTCATCTAATGTTTGTTGGTGCTGTAATTAGAAAAAGGAACCCTGATGCACACGCTGAGGGATTGTTCAACAGTCAGGCAGCTGTCAAAGAGGTGGACACAAGAGTGAAAATAGTGCTTGGCCTTCAGCAGTCAATCCAAAAATTATATCCTAGAGTATATATGTATTACCCTGGGTTTAATTCCACAGCAAGGACTTTGGCTGTTACCAAGCATATGATTTTACAAAAATGGATGAGTAGCCTTATGCACAGGATAAGGCAGTGGTATTCAGACCTGCCTGAAGTAGCAGTGAAAGAAAGAATAGCTTACTGATGTAGAGACTCATTATATAGATCCAAAGAATTTGGACCCTGTTCCTTGAGACATTTGGGTGAAAAATGCTGAGATAACTTAAATAATGCCAGATTTCTATTCCACTTGAGCTCTCCTTTTTTCCCTTCCCTCCTCCCACCCCTTCCTAAGTCCCCACCTTCCCTTCATTGTCTTGTGTGCATTTTTTTTGTAATGTTACCCCCACCTTCATATGTTATGTCTGTATAATACTGTCTTGCTTTGCAGCTTTGACAAGCTGTGACCTTATATAATTACATAATTATATTGGATATCCAGTGAAGTGTGTGGTATTTGGTAGCATATGCTATCCGTAAGTCATCTGCCTTTTTGTATTTTTGTTTCTTTATGAAAATTAATAAAATTTAATAAAAAACTAGCTCATTTTATACCTGATTTATTACAAAAGCTTTAATTCGACCATGGAATTTCCCATCAATGTCACTAATTATGAACAATTTAATATATTTAGAAATGTACTTGGATTAAGCTTAGTGGAAATTTTCTAAGTTTTGGTTAAATTTTAGCTTAAAATTTCAATTGCCAACAATTATAATTCCTGCTGTCAATTTTTAAAAATAAACTCGAGAAATGGTGGGGAAAAAATTAAAAATTTTGAATAGAAATAGGGTTTTCCTCTCCCAAAAGTCCCCTATTTTTTAGAGCGGCTCTAATTTAGAATGTGATTTAGCCTTTATCTTTCTTCTTTACTTGTCTGTGAATGTCTGCATAAAAGGTTAGTTCCAGAGGGGTAACTGTGTTAGTCTAGTTCAGCAAAACAAACAAGTAGCCCCGTGGCACTTTAAAAGACTAACAAATTTATTTATTGCATGAGCTTTCATGGGAGAAAATCCCACCTCGTCAGATGCTTTGAAGATGGGGAATTTTCAGAATGGGAGAAAAATAAATGCAGGGAAGTATAAGACATAGGATCAGGTCAGGCTGTAACAGCAAATTACTTACCTCTTCTACAGCACTTCACACCTTCACTGTGTAAACAGAAATTAACCACACACTACACAGCAAATCAACAACAGAACAAGGATTATAAAGAAGAGTTCCTGGCTCCCAATCCTATGTTCAAGTCCATTGCACCAGGAACCCCTGTGAAGATGCCTTGATGACACTTCATTCTAATCCCATATATACAGTCACATATCCTACTGAGGATTCCTTTCACAGATGACTCTAATGTATGTGTTTCTCAATGGATTTTGACAGTTATATTTGCTGTAAGATTCACTCTGTAGATTCCGCAAGCTAATGCATGAAATTCTTGAGTTGATTCCTGTCTTAGCCACCATAAAATCAAATTTCCAGTGATTAATAGAATGAGATTGATTCCCCTTTTGCTTACACATGTGGAAATCATAAGTATCTCCACTGAAGCCCCGTAAATTGGTACACCAGTGTAAAATACGCCTAAGTGAGTGGAGACTCGCACCTGATAACTTAAGTATAGTTTTCATTCCCCATGCTCTCAGAGTACCGTACGGAGTGATTTTCAAGCTATTTGTACATAAGAATGACTTCACCTGTCTCTGGAAGACAATTGCCTCTAGGGTGAAAAGCAGCAGCTGTTTAACAGAGTGATGTAACACTACACAGAGTTTAGATTAGGAAGTGAAGAATGCCATGCCCATTTGAATTTAATATGGATATTTTAGAAAGGTAAAACATATTCACAGTCAAACCTCATTCATCAGAATGGGATAAGAGACATGAGAGTAATTAGGATAAATGGGGTATCTGATCAGTGAGGGACTTTTGAATGTATTTGATATGCATCGGAGAACATGACGTTTTGGATAAAGGGTTACTTTGGCTAATTGAAGCTTGGATAAAGGATCCAAATCTGAATACTGCCAGGAGAGGAGGGTTAGCACTCCAACTCTCTCATTAGTGCAAGTGCTTTGAGAATTGATCTTCGTATGTATTCAAAAGACAGACCCCCGTCAGCAGAATAATGACCTCTAAAACTATGCAAGACAGTGGCTGAATAATGGCCCAGAGGTAGGGAGACAAGATAGCAAGTGTAAAAAAATGGGACAGGGGATGGAGAGGGGTCATAGGCACCCTATATAAGAAAAAGCCCTGAATATCAGAGCTGTCCCTATAAAATCAGGACATCTGGTCACCCTACAGAGAGATAAGAGGGAGAGAAGCTTTCTGAATCACTAATTCTATTTGCTGCAGCATTGCACATGGGATTGCCTCGGAAACCTTCCATCCCAACACGGACCAAAGGAAACACTATTGGGAATCTAGCACACACACATTCAACCAAAGGAGTACTTGCAAGTTATCCTGCTCAGAATAATCTGATGTGTCTTTGCAAAGTACTGTTCTGAGCATCCTTTTCCAAATATGGGAGATATGGCAGAGCGTAGCATCAAAGATACATAGATACACTGGACCAATTTTTCAGAAACAATAAAGTCAAGGGGACGACAATGAAGTCAAGGGGACGTCTACAAAACAGGAGTGTTTGGTGCTTCTGTAAATTCTCCCTTAAATAATTAAACAGGACCAAGGTCCTTCAAGAAATATTAACCTGAATTCTTGGAGAAAAAATGCAACCAGCATGCACAATAACACAATGTAAATGCAACTTCACACCAAGGAGCAATAAATAGCACAGAGAAAGACAATATATTAGTGTTTATTCCTAGTATACTCATTTATAGTCATATTAAATTTACAATCTCAACTCTACCATCTTTACTCATCCTGAATTACACCCATACTCTGCGATTATTCCCACTGAAATCAATGGGACTATTTGTATCACATATTGGTACTCGGCAAAAGGAGGTGTGGTAGGGTACAGGCTTTAGGAACCTGCTATTGTCTACATCTTATAATTATAAAACATAGTACTACCACACAAGCAAGTGAGCATTTCAGAAGGCAGATATTTCCATTCTTTTAAATATTTGGGATTTTTGATGAAAGTAAATTTAATGTTCAACTCTCCTGGTTTCAGGCATGAAGTAAAACAAATATTTACAACCTTGACTCAAGCTTAACTAAATCTTCACTGGGGGACTTTTCTCTTAAGAAAGGTAGCTCAATGATGCACTGATGTACTTGACTGATTTTGAAGCTTCTCAATAGCCAGGCTGGAGCTTGGAAGCTCTGCACCATTTACTAGGATTGTCACCTTCTAGCCAAGCAAAACCCTAAATAAACCTTGAACAGAGCCTCACATTAGCTCTTCCCTATGCAAGCCATGCACTCTTTGTTCTGTCATGCCACATCTGCTCTCTCTGGACTGGGAACACTGTGATGGGGTAGGATGAGAGGTCAGTGAAAGATAGTCAGAGGGATGTAAAGCATTAAGGTATGTAGTCAGCATGGACCAGATTTTCAAAAACCCTTAGCATGCACAACTGGGGCCAGATTTTCAGAATAGTTCAGTTCTCATTTAGGCACTAAAAATATATAGTTTCTTTTCGAAAGACGTCAGCACACTGACCGTTGAGCTTTTTCCAAATTCCGGCCATAAATGTCACACTGTGAGCTGTTCAGCTCTGGGGATCTGCTTCGATGTCTAAATGGGAGTTGAGTGCTTTTGAAAACGTGGTCCCAGCCACTTGAAGATCTAGGCCTGTGTTTGTCTGAAAATTCGTCCCTATGACTGGATGGTGTGAGGAGAAGGCAAAATTGCCTTTGTTAATAAAGCAAGGGATGTTGGTTAGAGATAGTGAGGCTCTTTCGTTTAAGTTTTATTGTGAAACATCAGCTCCCCCATCTCAAGGGCTTTGGAACACTTGTCTTGCTATCACATATAAATTGTAATGTAGTGCAGCAGGACCTCAGAGTTACAAACACCTCTGGTATGGAGATTGTTCATAACTCTGAACAAAATTATGGTTGTTCTTTCAAAAGTTTACAACTGAACATTGACTTAATATAACTTTGAAACTTGATCATCCAGAACAAAAATGCTGCTTTGAACTATCTCTTTACTTTAAATGAAACAGTTTCCTTAGCTTGTCAAATCTTTTTTTTTAAACTTTCCCTTTATTTTTTCAGTAGATTACATTTAACATACTACTGTACTGTATTTGTTTCTTCTTCTTGTCTCTGCTGCTGCCACCTGATTGCATACTTCTTCTTCCAAGCAAGGTGTACAGTTGACTGGTCAGTTTGTAACTCTGGTGTTCGTAACTCTGAGGTTCTTCTATATTTAGACTATGGTAAAGTTTACTGACCTCAGTTAGGATCAGTACCCCACTGTGCCAGGTGTTGCACAAATACATATAGAGAAATGGTCCCTCTCCCTGGACAGATTCTCTGGTGCATTCCTTCCTCTTAGCACATCAGAGAGAGAAAGAGAGAGAGAGAGAGGGATGGAGGCTGTCAGGGAGCCAGTTACAGCTCTGTGATCTTTAGCCCAACTGCTGACCTCAGTTCATGTTAGATGTTGCAGTAGTTTGCACTGTTATATTTCTTTATGGGACCACCTGTCTACTGAAGGGCAGCTGAAGTGCACCATTGCATCTGCTCTGCAAGCTAAGAGGAAGGTGGTATAAGAGCTTGCTATCTATCCTCTCTGGAGACTTGCCCCCACCATGTGTATATCAAGGAAATTAGGGTTGAAATTTGCTTTCTTTCTGTGGCAGGAGCAGTGCAACATCAACACAGTGGGTCAGAGGCTATTACATGTACTCCAAAGCAAAAACCACCTTGTTTCATAAAAATCAATTAACATTGCTGAATGATAACAATTCAATTTCCCATCATATTACTTACGAAACACAAGCACATAAAAGTAAGGAAATTAATAGCCAAGGACTTTATATATATATATATATAAACACACAGATATCAGTGACCTTATCTCTGACCCAAAAGGAGCACTGTTCTCTCTCCAGTGATCTCAAAATTTAAATACAAGACAAACCCCTTTAAAGAAGTAACATTAAAATATATGTTCAAATTAGTGGTGTATATAGCATGACTACTATTCTTTACTATTACCGTAATCTCAGAACAGAAACCTCAACTCTGACCCAAATTGCATGCGGCATGTAGTACATGAAGAATGGAAGTCAAGACATCAAGAAAGTGGAACATCAGACCCTTAATAGCTCAATCTTGCAGCCCAGCCCTTCCTCAGATGAATATGGTTTGCAAGCTTGAACCTATATTTCTTTTTTGTTCTTGTTAAATTTATTTATAATTGCTTTTGAGGCAATGTAAATTAAAATTACAGGAACATGACCATCTTGAAATATATTTTTAAAACATTTTATTGTTTACAGCCAAGCATAACGCATAAATCCGGTCTCTGAATGAGATCTTGTAGAACAACAGATTAGTGATTAAGAATTGCGTTTTCATTATAGGATTTATTCTCTTTTCTTTGCATGGCCTTTGTTTTTAAAGCACAATCTCTGAATACTTTTTCACTTGGACAAGGAACATTATTCTCTCCTCAATTTAGGTAATTTCTTATTCTTTAATATGTAGAGACTTATCAAAGGAATGAGCAATGTAGAGAATGAAAGAAATAATTATTCTGCCTTTCCATCCAATTTTTCAGGGACCAACCTTAAAAAGTTATTGATTAAAAAAACTTAGCATTTCATAAGCATCACTGTAAATAGTTCCCTAAGGTTTTGAAGAATCAGACAGAGACTTATTTATATTTATATTAAAAAGGACAGCTTTGGATACCTCTGCTAACACTGAATAGTCCCTTATTCCACAAGTTGCCACACTGAACTCTGAAACACTCATTCTTCATTGCCCTACACTTGAGACTCGAATCTGCTTTACTCAAAGGCCTCTTTACACCATTCCAGCTGTGCTTAAAAGGCCTTAAAGTGAGTCTAAAGAGGCCTAAAGAGGAAAATCAGGGTGACTGTGGAAATCATTTACACCCGTGTAAAGAGACTATAAAGGGGCCTAAAATTCTACCAAATCAGCCTGGTAAAATGGTGTAAAACTGTGATTTTCAAATAAACCTAAGAGAGGTAGGGACCCATTTATTTTCAATAGGGGCTGAGTGCCAAATTCCCTATGGCCCTAGTGCAAATTCTACCCCAAATGACTAAACAAAGTGCAAGGCAAGCGAGAATTAGACCCAAAGAGACCGCTCTTTATTATCATGTGAACCATGGGAGCACCTACAGGCCACAGCTAAGTCATGATGCCTTTGTCTGAGGTGCTGCACAGACATATAAATATTGATAACCCCTACAGTCTAAATGCAACCAGGAGCAATATAATGTGAGAAAGGATAGAAGACACTGGTCCGGAACTAAATAATAGAGAGGAAAGATGGCTCAGGGGTTAGGATACTGTGAGTTGGGAGATCAGAATTCAATTCCCAGCGCTGCCACAGACCCTGTGTGTGACCTTGGACAAGTTAGTCTCTCTGGCTATGTCCTCACTTAACAAAGTTAGTTTGAATTAGTTAATTCAAACTAACTAATTCGAACTAATTTTAGTTAGTTCAAATTAACTTAATTCGAACTAGCATGGCCCCACTAGAATGCTAGTTCGAACTAAGCAAGTGCCATGCATGGCACTTGTTTAGTTCAAATTAGTCAGTTGCATTAAGCTCAATGTGCCGGTTAGTTCTAACTAAGCAGTTAGTTCGAACTAATATGGCCACATTGACTTATTTCAAACTAACTAATTCGAATTAAGGGTTAGTTTGAAAGGTATAATCGAATTTATTAGTTCAAATTAAGGAAGCTCATAATTCGAACTAATGAAAGCCTAGTGTGGCCAAGGCTTAAGTTAGTTTGAATTAAGCGTCCTTAATTCGAACTAACTTGCAAGTGTAGACATAGCCTCTGTGCTTCAGTTCCTCATCTATAAAATGGGGGCAAGAGTGCTTCTCTTTATCCCTCAGAGGTACCATGAAGACAAAGATGTCAGAGACTTTGAAGTGCTCAGACATGATGCTGGTGGGAACCATGTAAGAACCATAGATAGATAATAGTGGTATGTGATCTCTACACACGGTAATTAAAGGATTACACCACAACGGGGAAAGTTCTTTGCTCATTAAAACACTAGGATCAGGACAAGAGAACTGCTTTCCCATGCAAACATTGCACACCAAACACCTGCTGGATATGAGTTGCTCAGTCCACTGAGAGAATTCACATTTGATAAAACTCTTTGAGCTGTTCCTAAGGTTTGATATTATTCCAGGGTATTTTGATTCTTTTCTGCAAGAAGTCATCTGTTTAGAGCATCAAGGGACTTGGAATTCTAGAAATAACTCACATGGTGTTTTTGAAACTCAGTTCACTCTATATATCTGGGCACTGGAAATCCAGTAATCTGAGACTATGTTTAACCATTGTGGCCCTGTGAAACGCACTCTTTTCTCTTCTTCTGTTTTTCAAAGCTACTCTTACCTGCAACAGATACTAATTCCCTCCCGGCTGCTGATTCCTCCCCTTCATCTTATAAGATTTATCCCCTTCCGGCTCTCTGATTAACCCCACTCTGACCATTCTCCCTACAGCAAATTTTCTCTTTCCCATTGACCTACCCACCAGTACTTGCATCCACGCCCCTTCTCTGACTTCTGACCAGCTCCCGAATGCCAGTCTTCCAGTCTCAACAGCAGGAAGGCAGGTCACATGGGAAGTATCTGCCAGGGATTGGTAAGGAAGGATCAAGTAGGAAGCACATGACCTTGCAGAACTTGTTCCAAACAACAGAAAGTGTATTCACAAGCCCCACTTATTAGCTGACAAAACACCATTCAGATCCCAAGTGTAGCATCTCTTACTGAGCCCCATTCCAAAAGGATCCTGTGAAGAGTCAAAGGATGGTTTCCTATACCCCCAAATACATTTAAAAAATCTGGCAGGTTTTCCAGTATAAAATCCAATCTGCCTCTTGGTTCAGTGTTTAAAACAAATGCATTTTTAGGTTAAATTTGCTTATCTTCTTCTCCCTTTCCCACTTCCTGATGGCAGAGGAGACACTGTCTCAGCTTTGGGAGAGGGAAAGACCATATTTTACATTTTATTTTCAATAACATTTTGGCATTAACCTTTATATTAGAAAATAAATTAGCTCACTTCATTTTCCTTGCTTTTATTCTCTCTTTTCCCATGTCTCTGCTGCAGTGTTTATCTTTCTTCCTGTCACAGGGTCATACACTCCCGCTCCTTTTCTCTGGCTTTCCTCTCCTCTTCAACAGACCAGACCAAAGTCCCTTGAGCTTTTAACCACCCATGCTCCTTTATTTGCAGTGCTTCTCACCTTCTTCCCAACAATACACAAACTGGCCCAACTCCAGCCCACCTTCACTGGGCTTACTGGGGGTCTGTAAGGCGAAGGGCTGTTCCCCTTCCCTCAGGTTCCTGCAAGGAGAGTGTCCAATGCTCCCTCTGCCTAAGCCATACCTCCCCACTCCTCGGGTCCCTGAAGCAGGTTTTACCCCTGTCTGGACAGCCACACAGCTGTTGCCCATTCTTTCATTATCTCAGGGCTTTGCTTCAGGAAGTTCCAGGCGGTCAACTGCCATGCATTAGTCCTCCAGTCAGGGTGTCTTAGGGTTGCCTCACTGCAGCTCAGCCCTTTGGTAAGGGGTAGCCAAGGCAGAGGAGGAGTTTTACCACGTTTCACCCTGCCACACTTCCCTTCTATTGCCTTCACCTTCCATTTATTTCTTCTATCCCTTTCCCACTTTTAATCCTCCCTTCTCCCCATTCCCTCCTGTATTCACCATCAGTCTCACCCTCTTGCCTAACTTTTCCACCTGCCACTCACCCAGCTGTAGCTCTGCACCCAACACACTCATTCATTACTCCGATGCTCTCACTCCTACCCTAGGCCCCTACTGGCACCACCATCCAGCTCCTTGCTGTGCCAACACCACATCCTCCAGACAGGCATGCTGCATGGCCAAGGCTCAGAGGGTGGAACAGAGAGTTAGGAGGCCCACGCCCAAAGTTGTCACAGCCAAAGCCTTGGGAAGGGGAGCAAACTCTGCCCCACAGGTAGCCAGTGAGGAAAAGGAAGGAGCAGTTGCAGGGCTACCTAGGCTACGTCTACACCTACCAAAGTTAGTTTGAATTAGTTATTTTGAACTAACTAATTTGAACTAATTTTAGTTAGTTCGAATTAACTTAATTCAAACTAGCAAATTTTAGTTTGAACTAAGCAAGTGCCATGCACGGCACTTGCTTAGTTCGAATTAGACAATTGCATTGAGCTCAACGTGCCGGTTAGTTCGAACTGAGGGCTTAGTTCGAACTAACATGGCCACATTGGGTTAATTCAAACTAACTAGTTCGAATTAACCCTTACTTCGAAAAGTATAAGCGAAGTTATTAGTTCGAATTAAGGAAGCCCTTAATTCGATCTAATGAAAGCCTAGTGTAGCCAAGGCTTAAGTTAGTTCGAATTAAGCTTCCTTAATTCAAACTAACTTGCCAGTGTAGCCATAGCCCTAGATACTGAGATAGGCTCTCCGTGTGCCATGGCAACAGCAAGTGGATTTTGCTTTCTGAACCAGCAGAGTTGTAATAAGCAGTGCCAGGCTACAGACAACAAGCCCAATTGTTATCTGGTCTCTTGGACATGCATGCGCCTGAGGCTGGAACCCTGATCACCCAGCTCCAAAGCCACAAGCCGGGTCACTTGAGGTAACCACAGTCTCTCACGGAGATCAGCCATGAAAGGACCAGGTCAGACACACGCTCACACCAGTAAAGCCAGCGTGGAGCATAAGTTCTTGCTCCACCTAGGCACTGAAGCCCCCACGGGCCCTAGGGAAAATATTTACACCCCTGCCCAGAAGACCACAAGCAGAAAATGTGTACATAGGAGGGGGAGGGACTGTGTCCTTTGCTATCAAGCAAACAACTTGTCTGAAGATGGACAGATTAACTTGCACACTAGTGTGTGCTGGAGGAGAGCACTGGCGGACTGCAGGAAGTGAGACAGGGCATTTGGGTTTTCTGGTTCAGAGAAAACTCACAGAACCTGAAATTCCCAAGGAAATGGCCAGGTTGGACCCTTGCCTGAAACCTAAAAGTTTCATCTCAGTCTAATCAGAACTCTAGGATTTGGTTCCTGGTTCTGTCTTTGACTCACTCTGTGGGGCTGGCCACACCCTTACCCTTACCCTCTCTGTTTGTACCGTAAAGGCTGGCAAAGAGGAGGGACATCAAAGAAAAGCCACTAAAATGAAGAGGGGTCATAAGGGATGATCTGATGAGGGAAGATTAAAGAGATAAATATGTACCAGATGCCTGGGATAACAGCAGCGGCAGGAGATGGCTATGAATATTTGCAAGGTATAAATGGAAGGAGAGAGAGGGGTGACATAGGGAGGGAGGGTAAACATAAATACAACGGGCTGGAGCCGAGGAAGGGATTTTGTAGTTGACTAGCAGCAGAACCCTCCTGAGAATATCAGGCTGTGCAACAATCTCCCTAGGAAAGCAGAGGAAGCCTCTTTGCTTGGGTCTTTTAAAAAAACATGGGCTAAAGCCCTTTAAAAAGGTGTCATATATGGAATAATCCTGGGCTGGTAGAGGAATCCAGGAGTTGAACTAATAGGTTTCCTCGTTCTCTAGTTTCTATTATTTTATGACTCAGTTTACCCCAAATCGATATAATCCTATGCGGCCATCTCACAAGGGCTTTGTGAGATGATCAGTTAATGCTTTATAAAGCAATTTTTAGATTCTCAGATGAAAAGTGATACACCTGTGCCAGATCCTGTTATTGCAACCACCTTCGACAATGGATACATAAAGAATGGAGAGGACAAGAAAACAATGGGTGTTGCTTGCTTTTCACTGCAGTTTGTAGCTACAGGTGGGCACCCTGTGAAGGGCGTGCAGTGTTGACATAGTCTGAATCCGCACTCCTTTCTCTATGTACAGGCTTGCACTGGGGAATCTGTATTAACAGCAGCAAACACATTCTCATGATGGGAATCAACTAAACTGAATTGCTTCCCACCAGTGGGAGTTGGGATTGCCGGATCAGGGCCAGAGATTCTTTAAACGCCTTTTGCATACAATTATTTGTATTACCATGGGATCTAGGAGCCCTGCCTAGGGCCAGCTGCCTACCTCGGCAAGCGCTGTGTAAACAGAACAAGAAGCTAGCCCATAGAGTTCAGGAGTATGCTGAAGTTTCCACGGAAAGGCCTTACTCATGGGAAAAAAAGAAACAGTACACTCACCGCAATGGGAGTTTCGCCTGAGTGAAGAGTGCAGGTTCAGGATTTGTGCAATTGTTATTTCTGTGTTATTTGTATTTCTGTGGCACCCCAATCAGGCTGTGAGGTGGGTTATATAACAAAGATCTGGCATTTCTCAGCCTGATTCTCCTCTCATATAATGGTACAGCGAGCATACCTGCACCAGGGTCAATGGAGTCCCACTGCTGTCAGATTGATGTGAAGGAGAATCAGGCCAGAAAAGATATCTGCAGAATTTGATGCATGAAACAGTGGCTTAAAAGCAGGAAAAAAAAAAAAAAGAAAAGAAAAGAGTCTAAAGGGAATGCTCTGGTTTTGCTACTGATTTGAAACAAAGCTGCACATTCCGGCTGCCTCCCCTGCAAAAAGGATAATTCAACCATCTCCTTGTCCCTCCCCTCTGGTGCACCTGCTCCCGGGGAGCCAGCATTCTGGTGCTACCAGCCCCAAATTCTAGCACTACAGCTGTCACTCATCCCCTCTGGCTGCTTGTCGTCCACAAGCAGAGTACATCTGCCCTTTGCCTCGTCTCCCATGCTCAGCCAGACGGTGGCTGGTAATGCCTCAATCTAGCGCTGTGGAATCAAGTGCTAGAGAACGTACATCTGTGAAATACCCATCTGCTTGCGTTGTGATACTTTAAGCATATTAAATTAAATGAACCAAAGAGGCAGGCGAATCTGGATCAGGCTGTCTCTTCTTCCCTTCCCACCTTGCTCTTACCCTACCATACGGAATGTCACGTGAATTACTAAATGGATCAGACTATACCAGAAGCCTGTAAGAGATCTATTTTTAGACACAGATTAAGGGAAAGTGGTAATTCCATGGCACAATATTCAGTTTGTCTCAAAAGCTTGGACTGTCACAGCTTCTGGCAAGCCAGCTTCCAGTCTTGGCACCCAACTTAAACTCTGAATACTACTCATGTACACAGTGAAATAAACCTCATTTGCCTTTGGAGTTATTCAGGTGCAACTTTGCAAAGAATATGTCATGTGTCATGTCTAAGTTATCACTTTGCAGTTTTCCACCCCAGTGCTATCATTCTGAAGTAGGATGTCTAGGTTCCATTTTCATGGTCATAAAGCCTTCTATTAATCACATGCAGAGTGTCATTAATTTGAGTCTTCACAACGAAGGAAACGGACAAAGGAAACTTCAGTGACAGGCTCATAAATCATGTACTGCCCCAAGAACTATAAAGAGGAGAATCCGCACATATTTCTGTTCTCCTGTATAAATAATGAGTGCACGACTTTATTTCCAAACAGCTCCTTTATCCTATCAAACCCCTTGATGTGACAGTGGAACCCTTTATAAGAAATGACTTGGGCAATCTGGTTTGATTGTATCATAATAATCATTAAATCCAGATCCAAATCTAGGAGGACTTTTCAAACCAGCCACATGCACAGAAGCAAAACCTGCATCATGCCAGGACACAGCAAGCTTTGCTCAACACTGTAAAACCAGGGTAGGTCAGAGAGGTTATTAGCAGATCTCACTGTTATGTCCATTAGCTCTAACATTTTTTACTTGTAGCTGAGTGACTCTCAAGACATTTTTTCCCAATACCTGTGAAAATTAGAGAATCCATTTCTAATCGGATCTTTACAACCATGTGTCCTACAGATCAGCACACGCCAGACCCCAAGCCCACTAAAAGACTCCCATTCACTTCAGTGGGCCTGAAATAATTTTCAAGGAAGCACCTCAAACGCCACTGGAGAGTAATTTTTAAAAAATCTATTTAAGCGAATTATTGCTAAAATCAAACTCCACTGTGCCTTTTCCCAGTCCAAATTTAACTACAGAACAGTAAAACATGTACATGCATGCAGCGCTGTCCCGTGGGGGGAGCGGGGCCCAGGGCCAACTGGCCTAGGTGGCCCCCCCCCCCCCGTGCTGGAGGGCAGGCGGGCCGCTCCACCCCCCCAGGGAGCCAGCCCAGGCGGGGAGGCTGAGGCCACCGGCGGGGAGGCTGAAGCCGCTGGCGGGGAGCTGGCTCTGGGCCCAGTCTGGAAGCGGGGGCCACCGGTGGAGGGAGCTGGCTGCAGCCGGGACCCCAGGCTGCTGCAGCCGGTGCCCCAGCTGGGCACCCGAGGCCGCCACCGCAGAGGCGGGCCCCAGCACCTGCTCTGCCGCGGGGGCGGGGAGGGCTAGCCCAGAGGCCGGGCTTAGTGCTCCCGGCCTGCGGAGCAGGGAAGAGTGTGGCCATGGGGGGGCCGCGGGCCCCACGTAACCGATCGTCCCGTTCGCCCCCCCCAGGGACGTATGCATGCAATTGTGTGTAGTTTTAAAACCAGCTCATAAGATTGTGTCTGCAGTTGCTTTTTTGACTTTACCATGGAGATTCAGAATCTGCTCAGGCAAAAATGAAAACTTTGAAATAATGCAGCATTCCTAACCATGGCAGCAACAATGAATAAACCTGCAGTTCCCAGAGATCCTGGAAGGAAAGCTGTGTGCAATGACTCAGCTTTAAAAGTGTTAAACCAGGCAGAAACTGTAACTGATGTGTCACAAAACAATATCGATTACCATGAAACTGTTACTTCATTTTAATATACAATATATCTAAGTCTGTCTCCTTAAGGCAGTGGTCTTCAACCTGTTTTGGATCAGCATCCAGTTTTTCAATATTTTCACATTTGCAGTAAGTTTACCACCCACCTACATAAATTGTTACTTTTTATAAATTGCCACTGTTGCTAAATTATTAATTGTTACATTGTCATACTGTTAATCGTTAATAATAATTTTCCATTTATTTAAATTTTAAACTCAGATATTTTAAATAGGATATCAAACAAATTTCATTCAAATAAAATTTATTCATTATTCATACAAACTTATTCATTTTTTATAAATTACAGCTGGATGAGCATGGCCATTATCTCATTCCTTCATTTTTGTAGCACCCACCAAAAATCACAAAATGCCTACTAGTGGGCGGTATTGCCCAAGTTGAACACCACTGCCTTAGGAAAATGGTTTCACAGGCAGAACTGAGGACTGTAACAATTGTGCCATAGTTCTGCAGGTGGCTTAGGACCTCACACTTCAAGTTTGCACAGATCCAACTAATCTTTACCTATCCTTCAATGATTGATCTTTGTGAGCTCAGTAACCTTTAAAAAGCTCTCATGACTTTCCCCAGAACTCTGAAATTCATCTTTAGGGTCCAGTCTTGTCTACCACATCTACATCATATCAAACTTCCATTTTCCACATCTGTTACCCCATCCCACTCCACCACTATATGCTGAAGACATATTTTTATTTTCTTTGAAATAATAGTTCAATGGATCTGAATGTTTTAATGGGGTTAGATTGTGATATGGACTCTGCACCAATGCAAAGGGAGTACTAAGAACCTCCCTTGAAACTCCTACACAGCTCCCTGGACCTTGAACCAAGTGATAAAGGAGAAAACAAGTCTCCTCACCTGCTACTTGTCCCCCTGATCAGCTGAGTGGGGAACGAACAGGTGTAGGTTTCCCCGCTTGCCAGAGTAGCTGAGCTTAGTCTCGGAGTGAAGAGAGGATAGCTGTTAGCTCCCAGTGTAGGCCAGTAGTAAATGAATACCTCCTGGAAACAGGGGAGGAATTGTGTCTTATGTCAGAGCACCTCCAAGGGTGACATCTAGGTTAGTGCGGCTTACTCACCTTACCCTGGGCTGTAAAGTCACTGTGGAGCCCTTTGTTGGAGCTAGTGAAGCCTTCTTAGAGACTATATGCTACTTTGACTCACTAAGCGCTCTGTGCTGTTTCTTTGCGTAGCAGAAGAAAGAAGGGGCGGGGGAATGAATACATTCAGAAGCTCTTGGCAGGCTCTCCTTCCTTCTCATATCATGTCAGCAGTATCAAAATAAAGACAGAAGTTATATCGTCTTGGCTATTATGCTGCAGATTCAAGTCATGAGTGGCTTAGTGTAGATTTGGGCCCTGGCCTATCATTATTATTAGCATTTTGTGAAAGTATTCAGGAAATAGCTCACTGGTGATGCATACTTCCCCTAGCTAGACTTTGCTTGCAAAGCAGAATGATTTACAGTGACAAAAGGGGAATTTCAGTATTCCACATGCACCCAGGTTAGTTTAAACAGCATTTCAGGAGGGCTTATTATCTGATGGGAAGAAAAAGGTCTAGAAATGATCCTTTTCCCCCCCTCTCTATAGCTATTGTCTCTGGGGCTTTTTACTGGTTTTAAGTAAATATGCCACTGAAGCGAAAGAAAATTTTTATTTATTTAAAAAGAAAAACTTTCTGTTCACATAAAGGCCCAATATAGAACTAAGTGCTCCCCCCGCCCGCCCCCCACACCCACTTGGTTACTCAGACCTTGCAAAACAAACAAGGAGTTCTGTGGCACTTTTAAAGACTAACAGATTCATTTGTGATATGAGCTTTCTTGGGAGAAAATCCCACTTCATCAGATGCTTTGAAGAAGTGGGATTTTCTCCCATGAAAGCTCATGTAATAAATAAATCTGTTAGCCTTTAAAAATGCCACAGGATTCCTTGTTTGTTTTGTTGAACTAGACTAACATGGCTACCCCTTTGGAACTTGTCAGACCTCGCAGTGGGAGAACACAGTAGTTAATAAAGCATCTTCTCTTGAATGGACCCAGTTTCAACATCTGTGTTAGCAATAAATGAGGCGTGGACAGTTGTGAATTTTCAGTGTTTTCCACATGAGGAAATAAAGCTTGATTTAACAATACATAAGAAATAAACTGAGTTAATGCAAGTCTAAGCAGCAGAAGTTGTGTCTGTGTGTATGTGAGATCTATCTACGTACGTATAAGGCCACATCTGTTTGGTGGCCCAAATCATATTTGAATATTGAAATTTTTGCAAAAGCAAAATAAACCTCTTCTAATGTGATCACTATCATATTAAAAGATGTCAGAGTATTGAATCTGACTGCTGGGACAGATTAGATGTCCTCACTCATTTCGTCCAGCCTTCTCCCTGATTTCCATGAGTGCCAGAATTTATTTACTATAAAGAATCCATATGCTGTGGATGGCAGGCACAGCTACTGTATAAATGACACACACATCCTAAGGGATGCGAGGTTAGATCCCTGCTCCTTCAGGTCCAAAACCAGGCCTTTACCTCTTGATCTTAAGGGACAAATGAAGACTTGAGGCCTTTCTGCGACAGATCCTTTATCATGACGAACTTTTATGGTCTCTTTTACACAGAAAGGGAGATTAGATTCTTCTGCACCAAAAACACAGAACTCTATCGCTGCAGGTGAAGGAGAACTTCTGTCACTCCTTGCATTAGATTAGCCTCCTCTCTGCAGGCCACTCAAGAGAGGCGAGTATCACTCATATAGCCAGTACAATACTCTACCCTAGGGTCTAAGCATTCACTCCAATTTCTTCAACCCTTATAGTGATAACGCTCTTCCTCGCCTCTTTTACAATAATTTGTAAATGGTTGGTTGTTATTTAGGTAACACATCACTGTCTACATAACCACTCTTTGGGTGGACTGAATTCTGTATATCTTAGGATTTTATACTGCTGCCCATCACCCTGGTATCTGAATGTCCTCCTGCAAAATTCATAGCAACAGCAAAGTCTTTGTTATGTATAAACACTGCATTAGTTACATCTAGAATCTAATGTGTATGTAAGAAATATTATCTATATAAGCTTCTGATGTAAAGGTTTACTAAACTAAATAGTTATGTGTAAGAACTGTTTAAGAATGCTCAATTGTTTGAGAGCTAGCAGTATGTGGTTTATTGCTTACATACCTGAATCAGCTCCAGTCTAATGTTTTATGAACTACTCTTAAGTTTACTGTCATGCTTTCTTGTGCCCTCGTAAATCCTTGCCTGAAACACAAACCTGCTAATCAACCACTCATGATTTATTATTTCATTTTCCAACACTCCTTATCCCTTAGCTCAGAGGCAGGGCGGATAGGAACCACAGGTGCGTGCTACATGTAGCTGAGGATTGCCAGATTTACAGTTATAACTAAAACAAATAAACTGGTGAGTGGATCAACAAACATATCGTATTATACCAACTTCCAAAGGAGGAGCTAGGAGGTGTTAGTCTGGTTCAGCAAAACAAATAAGGAGTCTTGTGGCACATTTAAAGACTAACATTTATTTATTGCATGAGGTTCCATGGGAGAAAATCCCACTTCATCAGACGCTTGAAGACGAAGTGGGATTTTCTCCCATGAAAGCTGATGCAATATATAAACGTTTTAGTCTTTAAAAGTGCCACAAGAGTCCTCATTCATATTATACCAACTATCGGGTCAAATACATCTTATACTGTTAGCACAGAGACACAGCGGATACAGAATAGTTATCCAGTTTTTCAGGAAGAAATAAGGCAAAGATTCTTCCAAATAGGAGCAGAAAAAAATCCTGCTACTGGAATGCTGCTGCTTATATTTGAAAGCCTAAAGTCACAAAACCAGTGTCAAACACAGTGAATTGCTAAGTGTAATCTCTAAGCATTCGTTTTGTTTTAGCGGTCCCCTTTTCAACTTTTACATATACTGGTATGTGAGAGTCACATCACCATATTCACTGTCACACAACTCCTGCAGGATTCCAAGTACCAGAAACGTCCTGCGCTTCTCTGACTTGCAGATTGGGAGAACAAACTGTTATGGAAAGCAGAGGGCCAGACTCCCAACCTGTGTAAACAGGCACTGCGGAGCTGCAGTCATTTGCACCAGCTGAAGCTCTAAGCCAAAGCGTCCAGCACACCAATTAGTGGGCGAAAGTCACAGAAAGATTTGCTATTCAATTTCCCTGCCATCTTAGGAGCTTGGGTATGAGAGAACCTATTATTTATTTACCTAAAAATCAAAACAATAAGCTAATAAGATATGAAAATGTATCTGAATGTGTAGTTCTAGTATCAACTCAAGGTCAGTTTATCATTAAACCGACCAGTCATTCCTGAAATCCTCATAGACCATGTGTCTGCTTGTGTAGACATGATGCCAGGGTTCAAAGGAAAAATAGGGGATAGCTTTTATGATAAGCTGATGTTGAATTGATATTAGAACTACACATTTAGATATAGTTACTATTTAAGATCCTCCCTGCCATACACACACAACTTTTCATAGCTCCATGGAGCTTTGCCTCTGTGACAGAGACTTAATGCTAGAGTCCGGCTAGATTTGTTATCTGGGACAAATAATTGTGTTCTTGTTTTTACACAATGACAAAGTTCTTGATGTTAATAATTTATTCATTTATTGGTATGTCGGCCAGAAAAGGATCCCTGAATTACAATTGCCATACTACAAGAAGGAAATTACTTTAGTTGCTTTAAATTAAACACAATAATTTATTTCAGAGGGGTAGCACCTGATGAAGTGGGTTGGAGCTCACAAAAGCTTATGCCTGAAGAAATTTGTTAGTCTTTAAGGTTCCACAGGACTTACAGGACTCAGCCTAGACACAAAAATAAGTTTGAAGGAAACAAACTTAAGCACAAGGGCATGGGCATGTTATTCACCTTCCAGAAAATCTGGCTTCTATATCAGGAGTGGCTGAAGATTTAATTCTCCATGGCAACTGGTTCCAATAGTTTGTGGCAGAGGATAAAGATGACAGTGTGGGAAAAGAAAGCTCAGATTTAAGCAATCACTGAGCTGTTGTCATGAACACAACTGCAGACAACCTAAATCATTATCAGATACTATTTGGTTTAATTACTGGTCATATCACACACATATACACACGCATCCCCAATCATGCCATACTGCTGCAGTTGAGATCCACAGAGGCATTACAGCTCAGACAATCTCTCTCTATTAAGAGAAAGGAGCTGCTGGCTAGGTGTTCTCCATGATGAGTCTTTGGCAGTTGCTCCATGACAGCCCAGATTTGTTTTCCTTCTGGGCAAGCTGCGAAGTCCATCTGTTCCCACCCCAGGTTTTTGGGGTGCTCTTAGGACTCAAGGAGTCTGAATGAGTTTGTATTTCTGGAAAGTTAAGATGATATGTCCCTTCCATTGTATTGTGTGGCACATTTTCTTTTCTACAATGGGTGCTCACATAAAGAATGGGTGCCTAGAAATGCTTTTATATCTCTGAAGTAGTAAGTCAAGTACGTTAATAAATATTATCCATGCCATCATGATCTGCAACCCTAGAGAGTGAGGCCATGGCAAAAAGGTGCCTGGGGAAGCTGTACTGTACTGAACCCAAGGACTAATTTGGAGGCATCATGACACTCAAGAGATGGCTTGAGACTCATGGGATTTCTTCCTGGAACTTAGAACATCAAGAGAGCTGGGGAGTCTCACATCCTGCCAAATTCATGGAAAGTACACTCTAGCCACCTGTAGGAGTGGCACGATAGAATCCTTGAGAGTTTTCTTAACTTTGCTTGAGTATTTTCCCCAGAAGGCAGAATCAGCCACAAGGCAATATAGAATCTAAACTAACACAGGAAAGACAAGGTAGAACATTTGCACTGGTTTATGCACTGGACATGGGGTTCTCAACCCTTTAGAAGAGCTGCACTGGACCATGGGTTGATGATTTGGGGAATCTAGTCCAAACTTTTTCCAGTTACCCAAACTAAATGAATTCCCCATCCCTTATTCCACAGTTTACAGTTTCAGATTTCCAGCACAAGTTCCCCTGCCATTCCCATGCCACAGTTTATGTTCCCTCAGCATTAAATATACTGTTGCTGAGTCTAGCAGTTGTATAGCCTCTTTGCTAACCTCTTATCCTCTGAGATGTGCAATGCACTGTGTGGTGTATGGTGTGGAGTAAATAGAGAGTCCTGGCCCTCAACAGTTACCAGAGAGGACCACGATATGTTGCAGCAGTGAGCTTAATAAACAGAGGATGCTCCTGATTAGGAAGTTCTCACGTTACTGCTTAAAGTATGGCTCTTTGTGTTCACGTCCTCACAATACCGGAGCCAGAAATAAGTGAATCCCTCTCTCCAAAGAAGGGTTAAAAGAGAGTAGAGGTCCCCAGAGAGGAGAATGAGTGGGAAAAATCAGGGAGAAAACTAGTAAAAGCAGCAGCAGGAAGGAGGCAGAACACAGTTTCACTGCTGCAATGAAATCCATAGCACAAAGAGCTCTTAGAGAAGTGTAATTTTGGCAACTCAGACAGCTGGCCTTTCTGAAGTTGAAGATTTGAGTGTTTCTGGATGGCTTCTGGTTTACCTGAGAAAGCACAAGAACGCCAAATAAATGCCTTGCTTTTTGCCATAGGTGTTGCTGCTATCCTATGTGCCCTACCCCTCATGAATGAGGAAAAGAAAGAATCCTCCAGACTGAAAGAGGATTTTAATGCCCATTTTATAGACACGAAATATTTTATATGAAAGGGCCAATTTAACAGGAGATGCCAGGAAAAAGCAGAGACTTTTATTATTGCAGTTCACAGTCTGGCTTGAACCTTGTAAATATATAATATTAAAAGATGCGCTAACAAAGGACAGTAGTTGCTAGTATATGAGACACCAATTTATTACCACAGCTTCATCTAGACCCAGATCTTACCCGAGCAAAAGGTATAGCAAAAGTGAGAATGTAAGAAATCAAAGAAACACAGTGTGACATACTTGCTAGAAACATAGGGAGACTGCATCAGACAGTAGTGAGACAGTAAAGAGAAAAGACACAAACGTGAGAGGAGAAGTCAGACCAAATTTACAAAAACAATGCACAACTAGAGAGCTGGAGACCAAAGAACCTTAATAGGAAGGAAAGTTTGGAAAAGCTGGGGAATATGTGGCAATATACCAAGCCAGAATTGGTAGTCATGATTATTTTGCAATCACATTCAGGTCATCAAGAGCACTGGATGCAATCCAAGAGGGACAACGAGTCTATCAGATGACGAGTCTATACATTCAGGGACACTCTCAAGAGAACAAACACCTTGGTACACAAGACATGAAAAGTGATACAGGAGCGGCAGTCACTTTAGTTCCCCCCAAAAAGCATTATAATTGATCCTGTGATGGAGATTACAAAGACCAAATTCAGTTTTACATGGGACTAATAGCAATACATTGGACATTTGTGGCCAGTTCCTTGGGAATTGGACAAAAGGCAGAATATATTTTACAGTGGTTCCCAAACTGTGGTACGCTGTGCTGTGCACTGCAGCTCCCCATCAGGCCACCTTACAATAGTATGCATCCACTAGTTAATTAAGAATGCAAAACATGGTCCGGGCTTCACCAATATCTCTGTGCTGCTGGGGAGCTGGCCACAGAGCCTTCAGTGGCACTCAGCCATTCAGGGGCAGAGCACAGCAGCCCCCAGTGCCTAGCAAAGCCTGGCTGTTCTGCCCCCTTCCCCCTTCTGCAGTCGGCCAGGAACCACTCCAGCGCCGATCCCATGCCCCAAGCCATACAGCAGCCACTCCCCCATCTCCCACATGCCCTGACCAGGAGCCCTTCCTGCCCCAAGCAGAGTGGTGGCCGCCCTCACGTCCCAAGATTTCATCAGATATCCATGAACCAAGATATCCACCAACTTTGCCCTGTCAAGCAAGCACATCCCTCTCATTAAAGGTATACCAGAAATCAAAGATGGGGTAAGTTTATAATGCATTTATTAATATTTTGCAAGACCACAGCTTTTTCTATCCATAGCTGTGCTATCGATACAATGTGTTTGAACAGCACTTAGGTGTTAAGATGGTTTTTGTACACCGTCTCTTTACAGAAATTGGTGGTGGTCCTACAGGTGGTGGCATTTTATGTTGATAGTGCACAACATGGCAGAGTTTGGAACCAACTATCATTCAAAGAGATGATAAATCCCTTACTAGATTTAGCAGCAATACAAGGACTACACCTAGTAGAGAAACTGGAATGCATTAATAGCAAAAAGCAAACTACACAGGAGATGTATCTAGCTCTCTTCTCACATCTAGGAAAGCTCCAAGACAGTACAAAATAAAACATACGCCATCACTGATTCTTTCTGGTCTCACAGCCCCTATATTCTTGTTATGGAAAGTCAAAGAAGAATTAAAGAGAACAGAAGGATTAAACTTTGCCAGAAACTGACTCAGCTCAGCTAAAAAGGGTGGGTTTGAAGCAATCTACTTGCAACAGACCCACTACCATATTGGCATGGCCAAAATGACCTACACATGGCTGACATCTTGCTTCTGAAAATGGTATCCCAATGGTACTTCAGAAAGAGATTTTCTCCAAAACCCAAGAGGTATAAGTGCTACCCACAAATCTTTTACAGGTAGAGAAGCTATGTCCAAAATTCTTCCTTCCAAAACCTGAACTATCCAGGCCCCTAGGCCCTACGATTCTGTTACTAAAAACAATGGAGGGGAACATTCTGAATATATAAGGCATGTAGTGTTTTCTCCCACTCACACAGTTACAGAACTTGGTGCAAAGCCTACAGTGATCAGAGTCTGACCTCTGTCTCCTCCCCCCCCCCCCCCCCCCCCCCCAAGGTATCATCATTTGGATGTGCAACCTGTATAGAATCTCAAAGACTTACTCTTTTCAATAGCAGGGGGCTACTAAACTTTTTATTTTATTTTAACCTCACTCACAGTGAGGTGGGTGACAGTACTCACCCATAAATGAAGTGACAGAGGGCCTGGTTCATCACTGTTTTATGGCAGTGTCATACTGGTTTGCCAACTGAAATTAATGCCATTACCCTGGCATAAAATGGGATTAACATAGTGGTAAATCGATTAATGGATTTACATTATCCAACATCATCCCGATTGCCCTAAATTTCAGGACATTTGTATTTGCTTAAAAGTTTAGGTTACTTAAAATGCTGTTAGGTCCCTTGTTCTCGTAACACGACAGTGGTACAAATCCCATGTTATATAAGCTCCTTGGAACTTTTGACAGAGAACTCATTTAACATGCTGGTATCCCCTCCACCCCTCTTCCCAGAAAAGAGTTTAATGAGGCCTGTTTTCCAGCATGGTTAGATGGCAAAACAATTCTTTCTTTTAGTCCTGTGAACACAGAAATCAGTTGAATACAGGGGGAAGGGAGCAGGGGAAGGAAATGTGTCTTTTTTTTTTCTTTTTTTGCAAGTTCCTCTGAGCTTTGAAATGTTGGTAACTAATCAAGTACAAGGGGAATGCAATAGGAGTTGGAAAAATATGAAAAGAAAATTCACGTAATTTAAATTTAAGCCTTCCGTCCCTCATTTTTGTTCTCTGAACCCAAGAAATCTCAGTGAAATTCAGATGTTTGTCCAAACAAAAGCTTTCTTTCCTGAAGCTGTGCATATTGAACTAATCAAACAGACATGAAGAACATTCTTTGAAGGGGTTAATGATTTGCTCAATGAAGAAAGATTAAAGTCACCTATATTAAGTCCAGACTAGGCACAGACCCATATGCTTCACCAGTGCTGTTATACAAAGTAACATGAGCAAAATCTTTTCTTAATTATACAGCAGAACTAGCCCTCTCCTCTGCCCTGTATTGTCCCCCCCCACCACTACAATATTGCCCCCAGCTCCAATTACTGTGCACTCTCAGACTTGTTCAGCTCACTGCTTCGGGGTGCGGTGGGGGGAGGGGAAGTTATACTTCCTATCTTTTAGGTAAGTCTATGCTTTAAGGATAGGTTGGGGCGACCGAAGCCCTCTCTCTAACTGCACAGTAGGCTAAACTACATGAGCAAGATTCTCCACGCTTAGTGAACCCTGTTTTGCAGGGGCCAGGGACCACTTCTGGAGGACTGCTGCAACTTCAGTCATCCCCATCTCTTCAGAGACTGCCAGTCTGGGATCATCTGTTCACCAAGCCCAGCTGGTGATCCTGACCTCTCGCTGTACATGTAAGGCCCAACTCTCTGTAGCTTTTCTCCTTATGCAACTATTTACAGTTCTGATTTCCTGGCATTTTACATCTTGTCCACACTGGTGTTGATGAACGAACATGGTGCAGCACAGTGGAGAATCCTGCCCCTACATTCCCTCTGCCTTTATTTTTTTCCCCTCACAAAGAAAGTATTCTTTTCCAAACACCTTGATTTTTTTCTATAGAATGTAATTCCATTGGGCATCATTATGTACAGTGTAGCCCAAGGTCATTGTTTATTATTTTTATTAGAGTATCACTTTTGGGTCCACCGAGAATGGAATAACAGACAGCCTGTCTACAGGTTTTTATACTGCTGCCCATCACTGTAGTATTGCTGTGCTTTTCATATAAAATTAATGGAAAGCCTAGTGTATCTGATGGAATCTCTGGCATGTTTCCCTTTTTGGGGTAAAACACTTGCTTGGGATAGGGCTTTGGGGTTTTTTGTTTGTTTGTTTGTTTTTTGTTTATTTGGCAAAATGGGGTATTATTGTTATTCCTATGGTGAAAATGCTTTTCCAAACCGAAAGGTCCTTGCTCCAAAGAACTTACTCTCTAAACAAACAAAGCAATCCCATGTTCCATCAAGTGAATGTTCACTACCAGATTTCCTATGCGGGATGTTCTATTTGCCCTAGGATCTCTATAATACTATATCCTGTTATGCATAAAGGAAGATTACCCACCTTGTGTGGTAACTGGAGTTCTTCGAGATGGGTGTTGCTGTGGGTGCTCCACGCTGGGATACTGGCGCGCTCTGCGACTAGACCGGAAGATCTCAAAGCTGTGCTTGTTGTGGTCGCGCGTG
>ML685817.1:7533333-7570491 GCA_007922175.1 Pelusios castaneus | reverse complement strand
CCCCCCCCCCCCCATCCCCCAGGTGCTCCTGCTGTCAGCAGGAGCCCGGGGTTTACTGGTTTTTTATAAGGTAGACAAGTGCCCCTTCCACTCTCAACATTTCAGTGGCAAAATACTGCCAGATTGTTTAAACATCAATAAGATATTTTTAATGGCTTGATCCTGCCAGCTCCTGATGGGTGCTGAGTATCCTGACCTACAACTGGTATCAATGGGAGTTCGGAGAGGCACTCAGCAACTTACAGGATCAAGCACACAGATGTCAATTTACAAATCGCTGAACACCTGCTTAACTTTAACCACTTGCTTACGCCAATCTTTGTTCAATAAAGCACTCAAAGCTAAGCACATGCTTAAAGGTACTGCTGAGTCAGGGCCTTAATTCTACTTCCTTCTAGCTACATACAACTTCGTCACACTGTATAAATCATACAGTGTATGGCACAGGCTGATTCACAGGCCTTGTTTTATTAAAAGAAATGGTTAACAAATGGAGTGTTGTATATCTTAAATCATGCAATACATAAAAGGCATTGATTGGGATCAGATGCTGGCAGCTGTCACTGAGTTCGTGTTAGATGACATTTTTGTATAAATTGTGTTATTTAGGAGTTCTCACTCATGCAGAAGTCACCTAACATTCAAGGGGGGGAAAAGTAGTAAACAAAAGTCCCACCTATATGTGTATTAATTAATGACAGCAGCAGGTATGGAGCTGTGCATCTATATACCTCCTAAATGCAATACTAGATCCTCTTCTTTTAGCACACTTTTCAATTATGTATTATTTTTTCCTTCCATTCTGGCTCCCATCTCCACAGAGGCACCTCCAAAATCCCTGAAGATATGTTTCTCTCTCCCACTCCTTCCAATAGAATTAACTGGATTTTGTGTAGTTTATGTGGTTTGGTTTTATTTGGGTTCCTTCTTTTCTTTAAGTGTGGTGTTATTGTGGGTAGGAGAAGTCGTATTTGCATTCTTCTCCTTGCAGGCACTGAGGTTTGCGTTTAATCTTAACTTCTGTGAGTGAGTTCCGATGCAAGTTGACTTGTATAAAAAGTGTGTATAAGAGGCCTGATCCAGAGTGCACTGGAGTCAAAGACAGTCATTCCGCAGCTTTGCCTACTGTTGTTCTCACTGCTTTTCCTCTGACTTTTGTCTCCATAGGATCAGCAACCATCCCTTCATATGTGTCTAGAAAGAACCTAGCTCTTACAGTGTGCACGACCGCAGACAAGTAACAGAAAATAACAGTAATGGCCCTGATTCAGGGAACTACTTAAATACATAGGGATGGTTTCCTGGATGCATTCGAGTTGCTGAGGAAGTTCTGCCTCACATGAATGAATTTCACCCTAGAGGCTGATAATTCCACTGTCCCAGTGGCCTATAGCAGTCATAGGAGGTCACGCTCAGCCAGTGTGAGGATGTTCCTCACAGACCTCAGGACAATCCATTTTTTTTTAAAAAGCAGATTACACCATTGATTTCAGTGCGGAGTTCTGCTTAAAAAGCCACAGCACAACACGACACTGTATTATGAATGTTAACCAGGGCTGTGGTTCTTTACGGATATCTCCTTGGTTTCAGGCCACAGTGCCTTGTCTTGTAAACACGACGAAGCATAGTTCTGACTATGAATGGGATCATTCACAATAGCAACTATGAATGTAGCCAACTGGGGAGCAAAATTTAGATGTCTGAGCTGCTCAGGAAATGAATTTGTTACACCCCAGCTACAGTGCATGGCTCTGTGTTGTGTGTGGGCTCTATGTCCATACCGTCCTAGACCAGTGGGGCCCTGCCCTCTTGGCACTACCGTAACACACACAATAATATCAAAGGGTGGAGGAGAGTAGCGACAAAGTGGCTCAAGAGATTTTGAAAATCCAGCATTTTTTAACGATTTTTTTTTTCAGGAAGTGTTTTGAAGATTTTCACTGTCTTTGGGCCAGCTCCAGTGAAGGCATGGTTCAAGAGCCCTTCCTGTCCACCCTACACACAGTCAGGCAGAGGCCAGCCTCAAATCCTGTGCAAGCGTGTCTCCTCACTTCCAAGGCACCCCCCTCATACCTGTATGCAACACAATAGGGGACCACTTTTTCTCTCTCTCTGGCCAAGTCAGAAAAGTCTAACCCCCTCCCAGCATAGCACGAAGAAATTCAAATGAAAGTCCAAACGAATCTTCAAACTAATGGCCCTTAAGCCCCTATCAGGTTTCACTGTAGTCTCCTTACTTGGACTTTCCCCAGGGTTTCTCCTGCAGCACTTATCCTGCTCCTGTAACGTTCTTCCACTGCTGTATCTGGCCTGTTAAATCCTGCCCCAGGGCTTGTCTCCACCAGAGAGATTTGCCTCCCCCCACCTGAACTCTCTCACAGTCTTCTCAAAGGCTTAGTTCTACCTCCTCTAGCCAAGAGGGTAACAGACCATAACTTACTGGGTTCCCTCCCTTTTCTTGCAGGTGATGGGGTTAAACTTCTGGCACTGCTTCCTGTTAGCAGCCCTAAAATATTAATCACCCCAAGGAAGGCTGGAAGATGGAAATAGTGCCATGGCCTGAGTACATTTCAGGCTTTACTGGTTGCTGAGAAAAGCTTGTAAACATGCTGAGAGTGTAACCTAGAAACAGAAATGGAAAAAAAAATGGTTTTTTTTTAAATCCCCAGATTTTTAAGCCACTCATGATTTTGGGGGCCTGACCTATGAGTTTTGAACAGTTGGGGTTGGCAGTATTGTAATAGAGCTAGCAGAAGCTCAGAGAATTTTACAGCAGAACCCACGATAATCTGTCAATTTCCTGATCACCATGGCACTTTTATGAGATGAGAACTGGGAGGGGGGTATTTGTTTTCCCCCTGATGCTAGCTACCATGTAAGATTGCAATAGAATTGTTTGATTCTCAATGGCTCTCATTCCATTTATCCTTCAAAGCAACCATGACAACAGAACTGTTCTTTATAGGGAACCTGAGCCAGTCAGACATGCAGGAATGATTGAATTGTGCTCAGATAGCTCCCCCTCTGCCCCGCAGAGCAGCATAGGACATTCAAAGGGCCAGATCTTGACTAGAAGAAGCCAGTGAATTAATGTAAAAGAGATTCCTTTTGGCAGTTATCAACGATAAGATAGCCACATTTTGGGGAGAGCCTTTCCCAGTTCACACAGGATAAGGCTACAGAACAAGGGGCAGGTGAAGGAAAGGACGGGATTAGAGAGGTCACGAATTTCAGGACTATAAATGTAGAAGATTTGCTTCATTTTCCAATTCTGTATTTTATTATTACATACCAAACAAGCTACTTGATAAACATCAATCTGCACTCATGCATCTTAACTGATTTTTCCAGAAATAAATAATTTGAAGTTAAGATTTTGGTCAAGTTAAATTAGACACTTAAAAAATGAAACACACTCCAGGATGTTAGTCTGTCATGTCATTTAACAGTAGATCTGGGATGTGACAAACTAAAAAATTGACTCTAGCTTTTTATAATGGGCCAGAACTAATCCCTAAGCAAAATATGGAGTCAGATCTGAATTTGGTTTCTCAGGGCACATCTCTGATATACTCAGGAATATGCTGGAAGCGCTTTGGTATATCTAGTGACTGAGTAAGTGACTCAGCATTCAGTGTGTGAACTCATTTTGGGCCTTCTGCTCTGCTCACTCACACAGGTAGTAAATCAGGAGGAATGCCACTGACAGCAATTGAGTTGGGGCAGAGCAAAGTAAGAGAATGAGGCCCACTGAATGGAAAATGCCCCCATGTGATGTTTTTATGCCTTACACAAAACATCGAAGCTCATTATAGGCTCATAAAAATTTGTGTTTTACATCCTTATTAAACAACGCTTGCTGTCCTAATAAAAAAGGGACACAAAAAAGCAGATATGTTATGCAGAAATGGGAATGTAAATGGTTTCAGAACCTTTGTGCATTAAAGAAAGAATGAGAAATATATGGGCTGGTGAAAGGAACACAAGAAAAAGATGGGGAAACACAGAACTGAAGGGACAACATGCATACAAAGATATTGTTATAGGCAGAGAACCTGATCCTCAGTCCCTGCACTCCTCAGAGGGGCCACAGCCTGCTTATGGCTGGCAATCTGGAATTCCCTTAGCAGGAATTCTCAGTCAGACTAAAGCCAACAAAGGCAGTGCCATTTGCCAGCTGCCCATCTCCTCTCAACAAAGAGAGCATACTGCTAGGTCAGGGCAGCAAAGAAATTCTCTCCACCATCCTCCCTGTCCCGCAGCCCTATGGGTGGGTCAGCTGATGGGTCTGAGTCCTTTAGGCGTAGCCCCAGCTACTCCCTCTTGCTGCAGCAGTGCATTCCTCCTTCCTGTGAAGGACTGGAAGCAGAAGAGAGAAATACCACAGCTTTTAGCAAACCTCACTCCGCTGACACATCTCACCCTGTCTTAGTAGGGGGAGGATGGGTGCAGGCATCTTTTGAAGCTATGTCCAGAGGATCTGAAGCTGCCAACCACATGCAATGAAGGACGCAACTCACTGACTACTTGGGGACCTATACTGCTGGAGAAGTAGCTGGTTGAAGGCTGGGAACTGGGTAGAGCTGCCTATAATTCAGATTGTAGGCATAACTATGGCTAGCTCCTGCTATTGACCCAGACAATGATTTGCCTCCTTAAAAAGCTTCTAAGAAACTCCAAGAATTTGCCCCCTTGAGAGCCCTTGATGTTTATTATTGAGCTCAGGTAGCACTAGTACAGCCCTGTATGGATTTGCATGAGGGCTGCCACTCACACAAGCGCCAATAAAGATGTGCTCCTTGAAACCTCCAGTATTTCTCAAGCACCTGGATATATTCTGTTCCACACCCTTCTCATCTTCCCACAGAGATCTCCTGAAGTGCTCCCTGGCCGCATAAACAGCACTCCTTATTCTTCTCCCTCGTGGAGTGTGTGCAAAGTGATAGGAAGGAAGAAAAATGCCACCACTCAAGCAACCTTCAGTCATGGAACAAAACTGGATATATGATAACCAGGAAAATATTGGGGTTTGGATTTGTTTTATTAATGGAAATTAAATTTTATACACAAGGGGTGCGTCTACACTTGTAAATTAAGTCTAAGTCGACTTAATTTACTCTGCGTCTACACTACACTTTCCTTAAGTCGACTTAAGCAAGCTGCTTAAGTTGACTTAAGGAAAATTAAGTCGACTTTTTAAAACCTCGTTTTAAGTCGACTTTTGGCTTCAGTTGACTTTCTAAAGTCGATTTAAGCCAGTGTAGACCTGGAGTAGCCCTAAGTTGACTTAGGGCTCTCCAGGACTCCCCCACTGCCCTCCCTGACAGGGGGGGTGGCACAGGGAGAGCCTGGCATGCCCCCCCACAGGGCAGGGCAGTGCCCTGCCCACCCTGCCCCTATGCCCTGCCAGGGTCCCTGTCCCCCTTTGCCCCATTGTACCAAGGTACAATGGGGCAAAGGCTGAGCCCCCTGGCACTTGGCAAGGGGTGCTCCCCTGCCACCATGGACCAGTCCCAGGTCCACCTAGCCCCTAGAAGTCGACCTAGGCGTCCAGTGTGGACACTCTAGGTCGACTTTGTAGGGTCCCCCCAAAGTCGACTTAAAATTTAAGTGTAGACATGCTAAGTCGACTTAACAAAGTCGACTTAAAGTCGACTTAATTTAACAAGTGTAGACGTAGCCTAGGGTAGAGTCACATTACATTTGCACCATTTCAAAACTTCAAATGCTTGTGCTAGAATTGAGAATAGCCTCTGTGGGCTAGTATCGAAGTCTCATTCTGGTAATAACGCATACTTTTTCCATCACTGACATGTAATCTAGGTTTTCCAAAAGAAGAGGAAAATGATAAATAACATTCAGTGCAATTCATATGGCGGTCTCAAGACTGCAAATATTATAAGAATGTAGGAACTTCGAGAAGGAATTAGACCAGTGACTATTATAGCCCAGTATTCTTGCAAAAGGGACTTCAGGAGAAAGCAGCTATGTTAATACATTGTACGTTGTGTTCTGTTAATTCTGAAAGTCCACTGGCCCTCAAGGACGTTGATGCTCTTTATACAGAAACTTTGGTGGAATTAAATGGAATCCTCTCTACACAGCAGGAAATCCCTCACAGAACAAGTGGACTTTTAATTGGACAGATGGCAAATATTCAATCTTCAGAGTGTACTATGACCTCAGTCTTGCTAACCACTTAAGCATGTGCCTAATTTTTAATTGCATAAATAGTCCCACTGAGTCTATTCCTCCTTATAAATTAAGCATGTGCTTAAATGCTCTGCCAAATCCTCTGTCTTTCTCAAAAGATGGGGAATAATACACTGTTCATTCATAGTGCAGTATTGTTAAATATTCATATCCTTGACTTTGCTACTTCAAAAACAAATTCCTTTAAAATATTCTTCAGGAAGCACTAACATTGTGGGTAATTTGATATTTTCAAACAGTTATTTTGGGGTTATCTGAGTGTAAGATGAAATGCAGGAAGCAGCAAGGGAGTTTCAGGTTCAGAGATCTCAACAGGTTGTTGTGAAATTTTGCACGCATACCAAAATAACTGCTTCTGGGCTGAAACCAAGCATGGGAAATTTCAGCTCAGAAGGTAATTTGCAAGCAATTTATTAACAAATGGAAAGAGAGGTGTAGAATGGAAATGTTCCCTCAGCATTTCTATCAATATCTTCCATTAGTGGGGATGATTCACAGCCAACATTATTTTCACCTTCCCTCCAAGTAGTTGCCTTTGCAACACTCACGAATAACATTTTGCATTGACTATATAAGCATCATGGAATTTAAAACATTTTCTGCTTTGTGTATTAACTAAATCTTTTGGTGCAGCTATAGACCTCCAGCTGTGCCTGTTAAAAGCATGGAAATGCTTAGAGCCCTGCGCGGATACAAATATGTGGATCCGTAACCAATCTGCATCTGCAATAAGTGGTCTGCGGATATCTGCATTGTATCAGCAGATACGGATATCCGCGGATATAATGCGGATATCCACAGATTTGCAGGGCTCTAGAAATGCTTCGGTCTTTTCTTTTCTCAAAACTAAAAACAGTGAAAAACTGTGATATCAGCCGAAAGTCACCCTATTCTCAGCCTCCCTCTCCTTTAGTTAGTGCTAGTGCTTTATTGTAACAAAAAACTTGCCAGTTCCTAATGTAAGTAAGCTATTCATGAGGGCACAAAAAGAGCAAGACACTTAAGCACATGCTTAACTTTAAGAACCTGGGTTGTCTCTTTGAAGCAATGTGACTACTCATTTGCTTAAAGTTAAGAATGGGTTTTAAAGCTGTGATGGATCCAGGCCCTAAAAAAAAGAAGATAAAGACAGCCTGACAAATATTTACAAGTCAGATAATGTGTATGGATCTGATCTAATGGGACAGGAACATATCTGTTGCCAGATCTGACTTTAATGGGTTTCAGTTCAGGCACTATCATGGTTGCAAATCTTAGTAGTTACACATCTAACTCTCAAATATCTTAATGATTACTTCAGGTTATGATTCTTTAGTTTGTCTGTGTTGCCAAAATATTCTAGTGTTTTCATTGTAGAACAGGACATTTCTGTGTAGTAAGTCTCAGGCATTGATCCAGATTCACCATAGGTGTAAGGGGAAGCATTGACTTCAATGGAAATGATGAAATAGGTCTTTTACCACATCTCTAGATATAGCTTTAGAAGCCAGACACCCCAAGAGCAAAACGTGCAGGTGGGAGGGGGCGTAGGGGGCAGTGGATAGGGTTAGGTGCACAAACGAATGAAACGTATGCATTTATTTTATTTTCTGAATGAAAAACATAGTTCTCTAAAGTTTATAGCTCCTATGTGTCATTTGTCTTCTATTATTCTTCTAGGTTTCTGACAATGAAGGTGCTAGCCAAGCAAGATTTCAGGCAACCTAAAATAGTGTCCATGTCCCAGTTTCCAGAATGACAATGGCTTTTCTTTTGAAGGGCTCACGGAACCCTAAAGTTCTCTAAGAAGCTCGCTCTGGAGATGGATTGGCTTAAAGCACCTCACACCCTACAGCCTGATCCAACAGCCAATGAAGTCAGTGGAAAGACAAACTGATTTCAGTGGAAGTTGAATTTGACTAAATGACCATCTCTACTATCTTCTTTGAAATCTTCTTTGGGATTAATTTCATTTCCTCATTTCTCTATAGACTGTGATCTCCTTCTCCATGCTAATTTACATTGTTCTTGGCTTCCTCAGTGGAGTTTCTCAGTTGATGCGAATCTGTACAACTCCATTGCCAACAGACACCAGGTGAGGTCCTCATTCATCCTCACAGAGGACCAGCTGAGGCAAACACTTACGCACATTCATCTATTTACTCACATGAGTAAAAATATTCATGTCCATAATCATTTGTAGGCTTGGGAACAAAATTATTTATGCTGAAGTGATATAGAATTATTTAGTCACAATCACAGCATAACATCCATAAACAAAGCAGTCAAAATTCCTCTAATTTCTACTGCCCTTTGCTCTGTCGATGCCTCTTACATTACAAGCTTAAAATTAAAACCTGTGTCAAGTTTAATCAGCACACACATTATCATTTGTGTGTTTTTACACCATGTCGATTGGTCAAGGGGGTGAGAAATGCTATGTTAATAGAATGCCAAACAGAAATAAGAATGAGAAGGTAACTGGAGAAAAGAGTGTAAAAATAGAACTGGCTGGAAACCAGAAACCACAAGAGTTAGGTTACAGGAAATAGCATTAATCAGTTACCACACTGGAGATTTTTTTCCCTTATATTACTGAGGCAAATTGAACGTCTATATACAAGAAAACTACAACATCACAAAACTACCTAATTTGCAGGCTTTACTGGTGTGGTGTGTGTTTTCCTAATAAGCAAAGTGAAATCCTTTGTGTAGGATCTCTAGCTGGGTTTTAAGGATACAGATCTTATAAAGTTATTGCAATAAACAAACATCATCCAACATGAAGTTTGGTAATACAAACCCTGAGTCATACTACTGCTTTATTAAATATTAGCGACCCCATTGATTTCAGTTGCCCTATTCATGTAACTGAGCCATATTCATGTTAGTAATGGTTTGTATGCTCAGGCTAACATGCTATTCCACTGCAGAAAACGTATATTTCACCTACTTTCATTGTGTCATTCTGATGACGCTTAAAAGCATATTATTTAAACTGGTTTACAGCTAAAGGCATAACTTGTCCAGTGTCTTTTAGTATAAAAATCTGCTCCTAACAGAAGGATAGAAAATCAGCTGTTTCCCTGAAATAGTTACATTTTGTATGAGGCTTAATGTTGCTATTTTTTCATTATGGGTCTAAGCCACAAATCACTGCAAATCTGCAACAGATAAATCCCTCCTCTCCCTCCCACATCCCTACACTGGAAGATTTTTGTGACACAATCACAATATGGCTCTGATGTCTGGGTTAATCAGACAGGAGTTAAAAGACGAAAATAGAAAGGAGCATAATAAACTCTAGCATGTCAAATGTAAAATATAATTAGAAAGGCCAAAAAAATTTGAAAAACAACTAGCCAAAGACTCAAATTAACGGCAAAAAAAAATAAAATAAATATATAAATAAAAAATGGACATCAGAAGTAGGAAGCCTGCTAAACAGCCAGTGGGGCTTTTGAATGATCAAGTCTTCAAACGTCTGACAAAGTGGGATTTTCTTCCATGAAAGCTCATGTGATAAATAAATTTGTTAGTCTTTAAAAGTGCCACAGGACTCCTTGTTTGTTTGGCTGACCTAGACTAACACAGCTACTCCTTTGGAACTTGTCAAGGTGCTAAAGGAGCACTCAAGGAAGACAAGCTATTTTGGAAAAACTAAATGAATTCTTTGCATTGGTCTTCACAACTGAGGATGCGAGGGAGATTTCCAAACCTGAATAATTCTTTTAAGGTGACAAATCTGAGGAACTGTACCACATTGAGATGTCATTAGAGGAGGTTTTGAAATAAACTGATAAATTAAACTTTTATATCATCAGGACGAAATGGTATCCACCCAAGAATCCTGAAGGAATTCAAATATGAAATTGTAGAACTACTAAGTATGGTATGTAACATATCATTTAAATCAGCTTCTGTACCAAATAATAGGAAGGATAGCTAATGTGATGCTATTTTGTTTAAAAGCCCACAGAGATGATTCTGGCAATTACAGGCTAGTAAACCTAACTTCAATACCAAGCAAATTGATTGAAACTATATCAGACACATAGATGAATATGATTTGCTGGGGAACAGTCAACATGTTGTTTGTAAAAGAAAACCATGCCTCACCATTCTACTAGAATTCTTTGATGGGTCTGCAAGTGTGTGGACAAGGGTGATCCAGTGCATATAGTGTACTTAGATTTCCAAAAAGCCATTGACATGGTACCTCACCAAAGGCTCTTCAGCAAAGTAAGCAGTCATGGGATAAGAGGAAAGATCCTCTTCTGGATCAGTAACTGGTTAAAAAATAGAAAATGAAAGGTAGGAATAAATGCCCAGTTTTCAGAATAGGAGAGAAATAAATAGTGGTTTCCCCAACGGGCGTGTACTGGGATCCAGTACTGTTCATCTCATCTATCTCTGTCCTCCAGTTCAACCACCCTGATCTCCAAAGCCAGTGTGTGGTCTCTTAGAGCCAGGAGCTCCTAAGCACATATACGCCACCCACCCACAGGAAACGTAATCATACGTTTTGCATTCAGTGTTATAAACTGGATAGCCCCCCCTTTCTTACTGCTATATTCTGCCTGTATTCTCTTTTTACACAAAAGGATTCAACTTCCATTTTTTAAAGGATGCCTTTTTGCCTCTAACTGCTTCTTTTACTTTATTGTTTAGACATATTGGCTTTTTTTTTTTTTTTGGTCTTCTTATTACGTTTTTTTAATTTGGGGGTATATTTTTAAATTGAGCCTCTATTGTGGTATATTTTTAAAGTTTCCATGTAGCTTGCAGGAATTTCACTTTATGCACTGTACTTTTTCATTTCTGTTTGTGTAGTTCTCCATTCTGAAATTAAATCCTACTGTGATTAGCTGCTTTCATATTTCCCTCCCCCCCATAAATTTTATTATATTATGGTCATTATTACAAAGTAGTTCAGCTATATTCACCTCTTGGACTAGATCTTGTGCTCCACTTAAGACTAAATTAGGAACGGCCTCAACTCTTGTGGGTTCCAGGACTAGCTGCTTCAAGAAGCAGTCATTTAAGGTGTCAAGAAACTTTATCTCTGAATCCCATCCTGAGGTGACATATACCCAGTCAAAACAAGGATAGTTGAAATCCCCCATTATTACTGAGTTTTTTTATTTTCATGTCCTCTCTAATCTCCCTAAGCATTTCACAGTCAGTCTCACCATCCTGGTCAGGGGGTCGGAGGTATATTCCTACTGTATATTATTATTATTCAAGCATGGAATTACTATCCATAGAGGTTCTATGGCACAGTTTGGGTCATATACGATTTTTATTTCATTTGATTCTATACTTTCTTTCCTATAGTGCTACCCTCTCGCTAGTATGACCTATTCTGTCCTTCCAATATATTTTGTACCCATGTCCCACTGATTATCCTAATTCCACCAAGTTTCTGTGATGATTATTATATCAATATCCTCCCTAAATACAAGTCACACAAGTGTGCCCATCTTAGTATTTGGACGTCCAGCATCTGTAGATTAGCACTTAATTGTCATTTTTTAGCTGTCTGCCATTATGTGATATAATTGAATGGGGTTCTTTTTCATTTCAGTGTTTCTCATCAGATCCTACCTGCAACTCTTTTTTTGTTTTTGGGGTGGGGGGTGGGGGGCAGAGAGGTTAATGTAGTTAGTTTACAGAACGTTAATGAAATGTATCAACCCCTTCCTCCACTCTCCTTCTAAACTCCTTTGCAAAACTCCCATTAGCTGCTGTTGGTTGCTTAGGAGTGGGTTTTTTAAACCCTTGTTCTCCCTGTGTAGCCCCAGTCCCACCCCTCGTTAAGGGTTGATAGATGCTAAAGGGCTTCCGGATCAAAGCATTGTTAAGAATCTCTCAGCCTTGCCTACCCAGCCGCTAGGATCAGCATCCAGTCCCCCAGACAAACAGAGCACACAATACACGTCTGTCAAGCAGCAAGCACACCACACACACACACACACACGCTACAGACAACAAGCTCACCCCAAAGATCATGTAGTTGCTTCCCCTTCATCTGGAGAACCTCCTCACAAAACTCGGTTTAGCTGCCCCTGTTTGCAAACACAGAATCTCGACCCCTCTCTTTCTTACTTGTACAGGAACTGATCTTCTCACAGGTGCACAGCGTGAACACACAGGCCTGAGAATCCACAGTCGCCACCATTTCACCGTGCTCACACAATAGCCATGGAATGGAGACAGAGCAGGGGGACTGCAGACGCACACAGAGGGCACTGCAGCTTTCCTTCCCTTTCAATCCAGTTTCTCTTCCAAATGGCAGTTTTGCTGCCACTGGCACTCCTTTTCTTTTATCAAATAACTTTTCATTTATATTTGGGGAAGAAAAAGTGAAATGTTCAGAAAAACCCACATCTGAGGGGAAAACCATCTTTTTCAACTCTCGTTATAAAATGCATATTAAAGCGCATGGTGAAATAACCAGTTCGGAACCTTTTGTTAATGGAAGTCTTTATATTCCAGAAACCTATGTGATCTGGGGGGTTTCTATGACAACTTCTATTAAATACCACTGAAATTTAAAGTCCTAAGTGGTTTGCATTCTCGGTACTTGAGAGACCACCTTTCCCTTTGCAGTATACCTAGAGCACCGCAATCAGCTGAGATGCTTGACTGGGTATTCCCCCCCCCCCCCACTGTTATAATCAGTTTGGATCTAGCAACAGTACCTTGCCTGTGAGAGATCTCTGAGAATAATTTTCCTCCCTAATCCACTGGAGTGGGGATTTGGTGACTTTTACAACATGCTGCAGAGCTCACCTGTTTTCCAGATCTTCTTCTGAGGAAAGGAGTGATAGGTGAAAATAAGGTGGTGTTTATTCCTATACTTGTATTAGTTTCCAGTGGACCAAGAGATTCTCAAGCATGAACAGGCTGTTGGGAGGGAGACCTATTTTCTTCTATACTGTATATATTATCTTATCAGCTAATACATACACAAATTAATGTACTATGAATTTTTTTTTTAAAAGAGTCCCAGTATAGCTTAGTATAGCACTGTGGTTAGAAAACAGCCTCTTGTACTCATTGTTAGAGGGGCAGCTCAGTTTGTGGAAGTACATGAGGAGACACCTTTAAAAGGTTTCACAATAGTATGCTCATCACCGCCATTAATTCAACTAATGCACCAGGTGCAGAAAGTCACTGGTGGTAAAAGTCTCCTCATCAAGCTCTTCTAAAACAGACATTACTTCTGGAATCATGATTCCCAAGGGAATAGCTTAGATGCCGGCAGTCCTTTAGCATGGCTCAGTTACCACAGTCTATGCACTGGCATCCTGATCCTTTTTTTTTTTAGTTGTCTCTCCCTCTGCAATTTTTACTGCCCCCTGCTCTAACTTCCTCCTGATTAATGTTCACAATCTGTGCTTCGGGTGTGTGTAGCATAGTTGTGTGCTCTGCTCTGATTTAGCATTGTTTTCCTAGTCTTTGCTGTTCCTTCCTCAACAAATTATTTCCCATCACTGTGTGATCTCATCTCTCATTTCTTCTTTGCCCATTCCATTCCATTGCCACGGCAGCACCGAACTACTTGGTACTGAGACTTCTGTAGGCTTCCAGAAGGAGGACTTTTATGCACCAGTGGCTTTGCTACAACTCACTGATTTCTTCCAAAAGGAGTCTACAGAAAAAAAACCAGCTATATAATGAAGAGCAGGAGAAAGATCATATGCTCTGATGCCTCCCAATGATGACCAGAATGAGCCTCCTTGTGAAAAGATCCTGCAGTTCGAAAGCACATTTTAGGATATCCTAAGCAAAGGTGTAGACTTGCCCTAAGTCAAGATAACTGACATCATTCATGGGTGTGAAAATGTCATTTCCCTGAGTGATACAAGTTACGGCAACCTAAGCACCGTTCACACTGGCACTATGTTGACGGGAGATGCTCTCCTGCTAACATAGCTTCCGCCTCTCATGGAGGTGGAGTAATTATGCTGACGGGAGAGTTCTCTCCTATTTGCATACAGCATCTTCACCAGAAGCGCTGCAGCTGCACCAATGTAGCACTTCTAGTGTAGACCAACCCTTAGTAGAAATGTCATGTGTCAGACCAGCAGCAACCACACACTATTTGCAGAGATCCAGCGCCCTGTAAAGGTGATGTGGTTGGTCTCTGTGAAACAGGACTTAATGCATGAGGTGATGAACCAGCAAATATAATGAGTATCTCTTACTGATTCAGCAATACAGTTTGCCTGGGGGAAATCTTAGAAAAGACTAGACATTCTGACTTTCCACCTGGAGAAAAGGTTTATGAAGAAATGACTTTTTAATCTAGAGGAGATCAAAAAGTTAGCTAGCAGGGTGGGAGTTAAAAAGCAGTGTCAAAAACAGCTTCAGATCAAAGAGATAAACAAACAAACAATTGCTCCATCTCAAATGCCTCAGGGAAACATGTTTCAATATAAAGAACGTATGTAACCCTACATAAAAAGGTAGTGTGCTTCAATGGTGACCCCATGACTATTGGAGAATGTTTCAGCTCCAGAGATGGAAACACTGATTTTTTACAGGCCACATTATGAATGACAAGAGATTCATTTTATACTGTTTAATTATTTAACTCACAGAAAACGTAGATCACTAGAGAGGTGCTAAAACAAGTCCCTCTAAATCTGAATGCTTAATCTGAGAGAAGGTAGAGGGGCCAATATAAGGTGCTGGGTTTGAATCTGCCCTTTGGGCCATTTTCCGATCCTTGATTGTATGCTGATGAAATCTCATTCTGAAAGTCTTTGTTCTTGTGAGTCCTCCCATTGTGGGTCACAACTCTCATGGGAACAGCCTGAAGCATTTCTGTGCCTGCAAATCCAAACCAAAACACCTACCCCTCATTTGGCCAGTGACCCCTACTCCACGTTATAGCCTCAGCTGAATCTCTATCTAAACCCTAATTCCTCAGCCAATTACCAGATACCAGCATTGCTGCCTAATCTAGAGGGACACTGCTCTCCGGTATTAAAGACAATGACTTGTTAATCATCTTTTAACCTTACCGAGGAAGTGCAGACATACTGGCCTCATTGTGCTATCAAAGCACACTCCCCTTTGGATTAGTGGTGATGCAAAACAACATCCTCAGATCCCGCCTCACAAGCTGCTGTGTGGGGCTTTACTTAAAGGGGAAGTAGCAAGAACCTGAAGATTTGGCCGTTAATTCTAGAAGTGTATAACAAATATATGTCTAATGATCAGTGCACAGAGACTCCAAAGCATCCAGTCGAACACAATACTTATTAAAATGCTGATCAAATGGGTAACCAACCTTCCTGCGGATGTTTTAACAAGGAACTCAGTAAGTGCTGCGGCAACCAGCATGAAATCTTATAAACATCAAATGATGAAGAACTGGTTTGGAACACAAAATGCACAGCAAATAGAACTGTCATTCAGGCTATTAAAAACAAAAGATTAAAAAAGCTAATAAGCAGGAAGTTTTCTAGGTTTGTTTCATATACCAATAAAATTCTTATTTGCTCTTCCTCTGGTGATCATCTACTGTAAATGCACATTTTAAAGTAAACAAACATTTGTAAGATATTAGGCCAGCATTTTCCAAAATGATGAGTGATTTTGGATGCCACAAATTCTGAATGTCCAAATTGAAACACCTTACTTTCAGAGGGTGAGTGCTCAACCCCTTTTAGGGATGCCACTCAAAACCCCTGGTCATTTTGGGGGTATATTTTTAGCCTGTCTGACAGCTGATCTCCCTTTTGGCAGGAGCAAGTTTCGCACCCACAAAATGAAATGTGGCTGTAAAGCACAGGCTTGTGCCCCGAAGCAATTGTTTCATGACCGGTCTAAATACTCAGATTTGCACCCACACTCCAATAATTAATGGTGCAAAAAAGCGGGTGCAATGCATGCACTTCCTTCATACAGTATAAGAGCAATTCACTTTCAGAAGACTATAACTTCCTTCTCATACTTTATGTATATTTTGTCACTATATATATATATGTGTGTGTGTGTGTGTGTGTACATACACATATACTTGGGAAAGTGTGTTCTGTTGGTATTCTGAAAAAACACGTGTCTCTAATAATAGTTCTGATCAATGTATAACTGGCAGATGCTCACTCAGGGTGTAACATAGTGAATGAGCTCTCAGAAAGCTTACAAATGTAATAATTGAGGTCCCATGATTTAGTTGCATGACCCAGCTAGAGTAGCAGATGGCATTGTATTAGCATTTGAATAAGATCAAGGAGTTCTCAGTTGAAAAAGACCTGGCATAAGTACTCCAGTGGCCAGTGAATGCAATTTCCTCAAACAAATACTGACCTTAAATTAGCTGATTATGTCCTTGCTTCAGAGCACAGACTTCAACAAAGCACATGAGTATCATCTTCACTAACTAAAACAACTCTTTTACTCTTCTTAGGACAAACACGACTGGCCAAGATAGCAACAGATGGTAATACTTTCTTTGTCCATCCTGATATACAGTAGTATAATTCATTATGGAACCCCATGTCATCAACATTTCAATACTGCAGCACACCCACCACCAGATCCTAGTGTTATTCCAAATCAATTTGTTAGCAGCAATGGATAGATTAGTTACATAATTTGTATGACCTAGAGATTGCCTCATCTGCAGTGAAATGCACAAGACAGAACTCAGGGGAGGAAACCTCTGTGAGGAAAATTTAATGGCGTTCACCCCCTTCTCCCAATATACAGGTTGAGGGGCCCATCCTCAAATAAGACATAGCAGAATAGTGGCCCTGAACTTCTGTATTTGCTCTGGCACTCCTACTCTCTTGCAATGCTGCCCCATTGGACCAAGGACTCCATCACAACTACTATAGAAGCCCTTGTAACCCTCCACATAAAATATAGCAAGTCCTATAGTACATACTACATTATCTTCTCTGGGCAATCTTAACATAGCTGAAGGCAGGGCAGCAGAAAACCATGCAGTGCACCTGTGCAACTGAGAGGAGAATACAGCTCTATTCATCTCAACACTGCTTTCACCTTGGCCTCAAGATAGAGGATTCCCTCACATTCACTTTGTTACCATATACCCACTTATCAGCTTGGATCACATTCTGGCCTTGGTGGTATGGATGCTCATGTGGTTTGTTCACTGTTAGCCCTCTAGTCTGTTGCCTCCAAGGCTGTCATGGTGAAAATAAAAAAAGATCAAAATAGAAAAGGCACAAGGGTGTTCAGAGAGGAGAATATTGTGGACTCCAGGAGTACCTTCATTACCTGTAGATGAGAACTAGTGCATTTCAGTGTCTGAGAGGAAACCCACAAAACTGTAGTGTTGGAAATTTTAAGTTAAAGACATTTATACATCTTGGTCTTGGAGCAGAAACTGTTTCTTTGGCTTTTTTAAAAACAATCTTTGGGGGGAAAAATCACTCCCCCTCTCTGCTTCAGTTCCCCCCATCCACTAATGGGGATAATGCTACTGACTTTTTAGGGGTAAGCACTTTGAGATTGACAAATGAAGAGTGCTATGGTCATCAACAGAGAACACCAGAATCATCTTTGCTAACAAAAATGCAACTCTGTATACATTTCCCTACTTTGTGTAAGAGAATGTCATGTGGAATTGTGTCAAAAGCCTTACTAAAATCACGGAACATTGTATCTACTGCTTCCCCATTAGGTTCCTTTGGTATGATTTGTTCCTGACAAATCCATACTGACTTTTCCTGATAACCATATTATTCTTTAGGTACTTAAAAACTGATGATTTAAAAATTTGTTCCAGTATCTTTCCAGGTATCAAAGTGAGGCTGACTAATCTGTAATACCCTCGGTCCTTTGTTCCCTTTTTAAAAAAAATAAACACTGTTTTCCCTTTTCCAATCCTCTGGGATCTCATCCATCCTCCTTGAGTTCTCAAAGATAATTGCTAACTGTTTAGAGTTTGCTTCAGCTAATTCCTTAAGTGACTAGAATGATTTTATCAGGCCCTGCTGACTTTAATACATCTAATTTATCTAAGTATTCCTTAGTCTGTTCCTTCTATAAACTGGCTTGCATTCCTTCCCTCTTGTTGCTTAATATTAATTATTTGTTAAATATCTAGTTACTAACATTTGTAGTGAAGATTAAAACAAAACAGACATTAAATACCCCAGCCTTTTGGATGTCATCAATTATTAACTGTCCTTCTCAGCTAAGTAGAGAACCCGCACTTTCCTTCATCTTTTTCTTGCTCTTAATACATTTAAAGGATCTCTTCTTACTGCTTTTCATGTCCCTAACTGGGAGTTACTTATTTTGTTCCTACATGCTTGTCCTAGCCTTTTGTACTCCTCCTCATCAATTCATCCATTTGTAGAATTTCAGGTCATTAAAGAGCTCCTGATGACATACTGACCTCTTGCTATTTTTCCTATCTTTCCTTTGCAACAGAACAACTTCTGCTGTGCCTTTGATATCTTATCCTTGAGAAACTGTCAGCTCGCCTGAACTCCTTTATCCTTTAAATTTTCTTCCCATGGGACCTAACCTACCAGTTCTGTGTTTGTTAAAGAGGGCTTAAAAAAAAAATTCATTGTCCTTATTCTGCTGTTCTGTCCTTATTCTGCTGTCCTTATTCTGCTGTTCCACTCCATCCTTTCCTTAGAATCATAAAATTATCATTTCATGACCACTTTCAACTATATTGCCTTCTACCTCCAGATTCACAACCAATTCCTCCCTGCTGGTCAGAATCAAACCTAAAACATCTCTCCCCCTGGTCACTCTGTATCACTTTCCAAAATAAAATGTTGTCCCCCGTACATATAAAAACTTATTGGACATCTTGTGTTTTGTCATATTTTTCTGACAAATGCCTGGATAATTAAAGTTCCCCCTTTTTCTTTTGGAGATTTCTGTTACTTATTCTAGAAAGGCCTCATCCATCTCCTTTTCCTGACTTGATGGTCTGTAGATTCTCTAACATGACATCACCCCTATTTTTTCACCTTTTATCTTTACCCCCCAAATTGTCAACTAGCCTGCCTCTTACCTCCTTCTGGACCCCAGAATAAGTATGTATGTAAAATCCATCACCTCCCTTTATTCTCTGCCTGTCCTTCCTGAATAAGTTGTTTCCTCTATGCCAAAATTCCAGTCATGAGATTTATCCCACCAAGTCTCTGTGATGCCAATGCAATGAAAGGCTTATGCACTTCCAGTTCATTCCCTATACTACTTGTGATTTTTCCTCTCAGTGTATCTTTAAAATAGGGATAACAACACTTCCTTTCTTCTATTCTTTGTCTTACCTATTGAGATTGTAAATTCAGTGGCACAAAGATTTTCCCTTACTGTGTGTCTTTTCAGCGCCCTGAGCTTGGATGCGGTCTCTAGGTTCTGTTGGTCATATAAATTACTGTGAAGCGAGTGCAGAACTGGTTGAAAGATCATGATCAAAGAAGAGTAATCAATGAATCACTGTTAAATGGAGAGGGCATATCTAGGGAGGTCCCATGATGTCAGTCCAGGGGCTGGTACGAGTCATTCTTTTATTAATGACTTGTATAATGGAATGGAGAGTATGCTTATAAAATCTACAGGTGACATCAAGCTGAGAGGAATTGAAAGACCCTTCAAGAACAGGATGAGAAATCAAGACAACCTTGACAAATTAGAGAATCAGTCTGAATTCAACAAGATAAATTTAATAAAGACAAGTGCAAAGTACTACATTTAGGAATGGACTAAAACCAAAACAAATGCACAACTACAAAATGGGGAACAACTGGGTAAGTGGCAGTAATGCTGAAGACGAGCTGAGGCTTGAATGAATCAAAAACATAATGCAGTCGCAAAAAGGCTAGTAACATTTTAGCTTTTAACGACAGTTGTGTTGTATGTACGATACAGGAGGCAATTTTATTTCTTTCCTTGGCACTGGTGAGGCCTCAGATGGAGTACTGTGTCCAATTCTGGGTGTCACCATGGAGGAAAGATGTGGATAAATTGGAAAGAAGCCAGAGAAGAATAAAAATGATAGAAAGCTTGGTAAATGACTTGCAAGGAAAATCTGGAGATAACGGCAGAACTGGCGCCTTCAGTTTTGGTACATCCATTTATACTAGGAAGAGGAAAAATTTGATAACAAGTGTGATCTGAACCTCCATTTAGAATATGCAGAAGAACTAAATGATCAAAAGCAGCAGCACATCAGTGAGGCTAAAATGGTGTAGCTTTATAAACAGCTATACATAAGCCTGCATATCTTTATTCACATTGAATTCGGTGGGAGGAGTGTGGGGTTTGCAATAAGTCAATTTTCCTTGGGCAATGCTCATTTACATATGCTGTATGTCTCTTTTATTCATTTTTGTGTTTCACATTAATTGACAAGAATATGCAGAGTTGCTTCATTTGACATGCAACAGGACTCTTCCCCCTCACACCTGATTTCATTTATCCTTGGAGCTATAGACTCCAGAGAACACAGGGAAAATTAGGTTAAAGTTTCCTAAATGCAGATTTTATTTTATTTTTTTAAAATGAATTAAAATGCAGTTTAACACCCCCCCCCCCAACCCTCTGACTTAGATCCAGACTTTGATTCCAGTGTTTCTATAATATCTGGAAAGGGTGGCTACTCTCCCCTCTACTGCACCTGAACAAAAACAGTATTTATTTTATTTACTTATTTTCAGTAAAGAACACAGTCCTGGAAAATGTACACCAACCCATAAGGATTCAACTGTGGGGGAAAAAAAATCTCCCTGCCATGACTTTTACTGTACTTACTTGATTCTCAAATTTGTTGGCACATGAACACTGGAACTTATTTACATCTTGTTCTTTTAGCAGATGAGATAGCTAATAAATCCTAAGGTGGAAAAGCACCCTGGAGAAATTTTTCTGCTATGTAAATTCCAGCCAACAGATACTGAATTAGTGCTAGCGCCTCTACCTGCTAAGAAATACCAGGCAAGCAATGTGAAAATCGGGAAAGATGTTACAACCCTAACAGTTGCACATAAGTAAATACAGAAAATCTTTGAGACATCTGCTCCGTTTTGCTCTCAATGCAATCGTATATGTAAGAATACTGTGTCTAGGTTTAATTCATTTCCTTCATTTATGTGAAACTATCAGACACTTCATACAAAGCAAAATATACAAGCCTGATCCTCATCAGTTACATTACTGATATCAGTAGAGCTACTCTGATTTACACCAGCTGAGGATTTGGTTCCATAGAATGTCCAGTTGCTGCACATGGACAGATTGCTCCTAGTCAATGACTTCACCCACAGTCTCTTGTAAGTAACTCTCTCCACTGAGCAAATGCTCACTTCACTTCACTTTGGGTGGTGGTGGCAGCAGGGAGCTGGTCTAGAGGAAACTGCTGCACTGGAATCAAAGGCCCTGCACTGGGATCAAAATGCAACACAGTGAGACTCTGTGACATTAACATCCAAAGGAGATGCATAGCTAAATATCAACTCTTAAATGGTCATTTGTAAAGTCAAGTTGACCTACAAAGAACTCTAGGGTTTAATGCACTGACAGTGTATGTGACCAATGAAAGGCGACCAGCCTAAGAATAGAATGTAGCCCATAGTGGAGCTGTGCAGGGCGCTAATGTTGAGGACAAGGGATTAAACTTTGCCACCAATGAAAATCAAAGGCAGAGTTCCCATTGCCTTCAATGAGGCATTTCATCCCACGGGTGTAATCCTGTGTAAGGGGGTAGTAAGGCATAGAGGATAGATCTCCCTGATTCTTTAATCATTCATACTTATCTGTCTGTATTAAACTGTAGGCTCCTCAGGACAGGAGCCTTGTCTTCTGATGTGTTTGTAAAACACTGGTGTGGTGCTTGTGAGACAATGGCATTTACAGATGTTTGGTAGTCTTTTATAAATAAATGGGGGAGAGGGCATTTTAACATTTTAAAAAGAAATTTTAAATGAGGGCTCTGCTTACAAGTTTTTATTTTTAAAATTAGTGTCTATCTAATATCTATGCCACTTCTACATAGATTCTCAGTACAATATTGTCAATTTACTCCTAACAAGTTCAAAAGGGGTAGCCGTGCTAGGCGGTCAGCCAAACGAACAAGGAGTCCTGTAGCACTTTTAAGACTAACAAATTTATTTATTGCATGAGCTTTTGTGGGAGAAAATCTCACTGACGAAGTGGGATTTTCTCCCATGAGAGCACATGTGATAAATAAATGTGTTGGTCTTTAAAAGTACCACAGGACTCCTTGTTTGTTTTACTCCTAACAGTTTCCTTCTTGAATGTAATGGTTTTCATGGGAGGAAAAAGAATAACTAAAAGAAACATTTGTGTGCTGGGTGCTTATACCTAAGTCCGTGCATAGGACTTTAATTACTTGTGTTAATTCAAGAGCGTATTGTTGCTTAAAGAAAAATATCATAGGAGATTCATTACATGCAGTTTGGAGTCTTAAATCACTGTATTTTGATGCATGTGAAATACATTTTTTAATAGAACCGAAGTAATTATTTTTTCATCCTTTGGTCTTAATTCCACATATGATGCTCTACATTGTAAATCTGCAAAGATTACAGCCATAGTATTTTAAACAGGGGTGCCCAAGGCATCTAAATAAAAGTATTCTGATTTTCAGAAGCACTGACCACTCAGAGTAGTCATTAAAGGCTGATAACTTTCAATGAAACACCTTCGGTGACCAGTATACTCTGATTTACATGCCTCCATATAGGGTCTGTAACTTTTAAACAGTTAAGATAAAGACTATTTCACGTGCAATAACAAAACAAACACCAGAAACTAATGGAAAATACTCTCCAGGAAAGAGGGTAGTTCAGCCCAAAACTAAATAAAAAGTAACATTTTCTTCACTACCTGCTTTGCATTTTAATTACAGCCTCTTGGCTGTACTCACAGCCATTACTTTAAAACTGGGAGATATTACACTCTCAGAGAATTTGACTTTCTTTACAAGAATGCCCCAGGGACTCTGGCTCAAAAGAAAACAGACTCTCCATTGTAGGACCTCTGCAGCTAACTTATGACAACAGCAATGACAACATTTTTATTAAGGTATTTATGTTGCTGCGTTAACACTGTTGCTTTGTACTTTGCACAGAACATTTCTGAAGATCAGGAGACAGATCTTCTCAGCTGGGACCACAATGGAGCGGGGCAATTTCTGCCAGCTGCAAACCTGGTCCCACTGCTTCAAATTGCTTGGTACAAACACAATCCCATGTTAATTTTATTAAGTGCTCATCCTGAGCAGGGGAAAAATACAGTACTCTTTAACCAAAACCCTTCTTCTTGCTCATTAGGAAAGCTTTAGAATTTAAAAACTGATGCTGGCAGAATACGAGTCAGAACTGCATTTACAGTTCCATACTTTCTCCACTCAATCCTGCACTCCTGTATGCAGGCAAAATGCTCCTTTACTACTAACAGGTGTTTCTGCCTGCGCACAGGCTGGCATGATCAAGTGTTTTGGATGGCACTGATTCACTGAAACAGAGCCACAGGCAACTGTTTCTGCACACTTGCAGTCTTCTGCAATGACATTCCATCATCTGTCCATTGCACACATGAAATAAAAAGGTAACACCAGATATCCTGGTCAGTAATAAAGCATGACACTGCACCAGGAGAGTGCTTCTGTTAGGCTGTATTCACATCAGAGGGGGAGACACAATCATAGCCAGATCCAAGAGCAATCTTCAGCAGAGAACAATAGCAAGACCTCTTAATCTATGGCGGTATTTTCCTGTGTGTTGGGTTATGCATCCATGTGTACTCTTCTTCAAGATAGTAATGGGATTTGAATACATGTCACCATGTGCTAATTAAGAATATTAAATACGTTCAGTATTTGCAACCCAATTTGCTGTTCTGAAAAGGATGATGTCTTGAAGTGCCACGGTCCTGGGGTTTTTGATCTGACTATCCGAACTGAGTACCCAGAGTCCCACAACTGAGTTAACAGCAAACAAATCAATTGACTTCTTGTCTGGTAAGTCTCTCCAGTTATGTGCTAAAGTCACATTCTATTGATTTTCAACAGAAATTGGGTACATGAGTCCCGTAGCCCTCTCAGCTTAAAGCAGTAGATTTTGATGCATCCAAACACCACAGCATCTTTTTATACCTTTATGTGGTGTCTGTCATCCAAAAGCACTTTACAGATGATACACATCCAGGAATTATTTCACCACTGACATGCACCCACTATTGAGATGGGGAGTGACAGTGAGGTGTATAAGTGGAAGGGAGCACTTTGTATAATAGCAGGCTAGGCAGGAACTATTTGCCAAGGGAATCAGGGCAAGCTTTTATTTTCATTTTTTAACAACAGGTGGAATAGGTGCAGAGCAGAGAAGGTGCATTTCTAAGATCTTCTCCCAAAGATTTCATCATAGAAATTAGCATGGAACTCAACTGAGCAGCTGCAGAAAGTCTGAAGTACCTGTGGTTCATGTTACCATAGCAACTGAGTCTCTCTCAATCTTCAAAGCATTATACTCGCAATGCCCCTGTGAGAAAGATTATCCCATTTTATTGATGAAACATTGGGCTTATCTTCACTGACGGCAGCAAAATCACCGCTCTCAGATCGACCTTTCCGACTGATTGAACTGTAAAGACCCACTTGGGAATCAAGATTGGGAATCCAATCTATTAAGACCACCCTGGCAACGGGAGTAGTGCTAAGTCAAAAGGAGGTCCCTCCCTTCAATTCAGTGCAGTGGACATGCCGGATGTAGGGATGTCAAACTGAGATACGCAAGTTATTGTAAGTAACTTGCGGATCTTGGTTTGAGTGCCATCAAAAATGGTGGGCAGAGTAGACCTGCCCATTGAAGCACAGCAAGGCCAGGGACTTGCCCAAGATCACACAGGAAGTCTGTGGGAAAGCAGTGACATCAGCTTGTGTCTCCCAAGACCTAGGTTACTATTCTAACCACTGGAGCATCATACCCTTTCTAGAAATAGAATTACTGACTTGACCGTGTCAGAAAAATGAACCTGCAGCCCTCCACAGTCTAGGTGTTTCAAACCTGATGATTTTCACCATTCAACAGATCCCTCAGCTATATGGATGCAAACATATATACAACAGCAGCTCCAGGAGAGAGATTATTTGCATTTTCTACAGTAGACATATGTTTAGTTCTTTTAACTTTGAAGAACACAAGTAACAGTCATATCAAAAAGGCAAACAGGTTCACCTGTAAAGAGATTTTTTAACTAAATGTTTATGGAAAAAACAGAATTTCACCTTAAAATTCTGGCTTTGTGCATTGCTTTAAAATGAGCCGGCTAGAGCTGATACTCAATGGTACATCTTTCAGTCTAGAACATAGGAATTTGGTGCACCATTCCCATTAGCATGTGTAATTCCCCAGACACCAAAGTGAGAGTCTACCCTGATGAGACACTATAACACCTCTTCATGGTGATGCATGTTTATGCCTGCAGCAGTTAACAGCTGACAGTAAGAAAAATAAAAATAACCAACTCTTCCTTTGTCTGTCATCACATATTTCCCGTTTTGTCTCTGACATGCTGTCATCTTGAGAATCTTAACAGTCTTGCAGTGTGGAAAACCTGTCATTCCCTCTAGACGGCCTCAATATAGACAGCTGACAGAAAAACCTCCATATTCTACCCCAGTAAATAAATTTGAGCCCAATCCTCATCCTACTGAAACCAACAGAAAAACTTCCACTGACTTCAAATGGAAGAAGAAATGGCTCTTTATGTACAACGTGGTTATTGGGGATGATCATATGAAAGAGTTTTGTCTGCATAAGAACATGGAAGTCGGACCTTCAGTCTATTTAATAGAAGTAAATGTGTCTGAATTGGTTCTAAGTTACAGAAAAGTTTCCAAATGTGAGATACCATCTTATATTGACTAGTTCTCCCTACTAGTTCAATCTAAACATTTCATATTGGATTTAAGAGTTAGGATCTCTTCTTTAATGTTATCTCATAATATATTATTTCAGGAGGCAATGTGGCCTAGTGGACAGAGGATCAGACAGGGAGTCAGGAGACTATTCTTGGCTCTGCCAGTGGATGGATGACCTTGGGCAAGTCACTTCATCACTTTGTGCCTCAATTTCTCTATCTATAAAACCGGGATAAGATATGACCTTCTTTCAAAAGTGCTGATGAATAGCAGGGGAGGGGGAGGAGGGATTATTATATTAAAAAGGAAGAGCTTGGTCCTATTCTATTTGAGCCAATACCAATACCACAACTCCCACTGACTACTCTAGGACAGGATCAGGGCCAAAATGGCCTTAAATTTTATCCTTCTGCCTGCCAGACTGCTGGTATGGCCCCAGGCATCTCACATAGGGTATTTTTCATCCCTAATGAGCTAATAAAATAAGGGGAAAGGAAAAGTAACATAAGCCCCTAATGAACTTAACAGTAAATTATTCACCACAATAAATAAACCTCATCAAAGCTTAATTTTTACACTGAGCCTTAACTAGTGCAGATGGTTTCACTTTTACAATATGTTGTTTCCTTTGCAAGGTCTTGTACCACCTGTTCATTTCACTCACTGTTTCTGCTTGAAGAAAGCTTTGGCAATTGCATTTGTCATTAAAAAAAACCCTAGAATACACACTTTGTTAAGTAGCCAGTCCTAAGGCACTGTTGGTCTCAATATGGAGAGCTTCCCAAGCTTTCCCTCAATAACATTTTTTGGGCCCTCCCTCTGGGTTCCACACCTAGCAATCTGATGCACAGTCTGAGGATCATTTAAGCCTTTGCTGTGTGACTCTCAGAGCGATTCTTTCCCAGCTCCACCCATTTAGACAGTATGTAGTTTAGAGCTGGGATAATCAATTGTCATACTGTGCACAGAGTTGCCAACTGTCTGTAAATTTACAAATACAGTAGTCATTAAAAAAAAGGAACAATTTTAATACTGTTCATAAAACCAGAAACAAATTTAAAATATCTGTGAAATTGGGTAGAACATATTGTATTTTGACACTGATTGTTGTCATTCAGAATCACTTCTTATATCATATAAAACTACACTGAAGATGACTGTATCAATTTCCTGTCCTCTATTATTGCACATGCCCAAAGAGTCCGATTGATCAATTAACTGCAGCTAAACCAATTCTGAATTCCTGTGTACAGAATATAGTGAGCACAGAGTTTATATCTGGAATAATACGACAGGTAATTTGTTTGTGAAAATGTTCATAAAGCGAGTACATACTTTTGTGGCATTATTGTATTGTTTATGATATTTTTAGTGATGTCAATAAAAAGTTTAGTGTGTCAGTAAAAAACAAGTACTTTAGATCTTCATGTCAGTAAAAACTAAAATGCAAGATTGGCAACCCTGAGAACTGCCCGACGTTTTTGAATGGACCTCAAAATCTTTCTATTTACTTATTACCATCATTATTGTTTTTTAAAAATATTTTTCTCTGGAGTCTGGACCCTGACTACACTTTGACCAAGAAATTTGGACCTTGACAAAATGAAATTCCCCCCCCCCCCCAGGGGGGGCGGTATATGATATATCTTGTGCATCCCTAATCCCAGGCTTCAGTATGTCTACTTGCCTGTGGTATCAGACAACACATGTGAACACTCAGACATAGTTAAATAAAATAGACAGCAAGCCACACCCAAAGCTAGTGTAAATCAGCATATCTACATTGACTTAAGTGGCACTATGCCAGTTTAAACCAACTGGGGATCTGTCCCTTGAATTTAATGATGTTGGTAGTCCATTCTTGATGATGATGACGATGATGATGTCGCAATTCTCATCTATCTATGTCTAAGGATATAACTCTGAAGTCCAAACCCTAATGCATAGAGCTGGCTACACGGAGGGCATGGGAATTCTGTATTCAAGAGATGTTTGAGGATGCATCACTGTGGTGCCTTTCTCATGCAGCCTGGAGATAGTTTCATCAATCCTACTCAAACCTGTTACATGCTGATTTTGTCAGAGACTGCCAGTGAGTCCTGTACTGAGCCCACTTACTTGAGTTCTATGAGATTGATGCCAGCCCACCAAAGACTACTCTTCAGGTTATCTTTGAAGCACTTATACAGATGAACTTTCTTTCCTTTGCCCTGCCTCAGTGCCCCATACAAGGCCTGTTGTGCGAGATGGTGGTCTTCCATTCTGATGGCATGTCCAGTACAGCTAAGTTGTGCTCTTAATAGCATTTCCTCAATGTTGGTTGTGTTTGCTCTCTCAAGGACCAGAATACTGCTCACTCTGTCCGGCCTGCAATGTTGGACCCGATATTGCAACCTGCTTTCTTGTTCAAGTAGCCTACGGACTTCAAATGGACTGTTCCCTCCCAAACACAGTTTCAAATATAGAAGAGGGACCTCCATTGGCTCTGAAGAATGACAGGGGTCAAGGGCAACAAAGACATCTGATCTATCCTCCCACACAGGAACAGTTAGGATCCACAAATAGATCTTGAAGGCACAATCCAGTCCAGGGATAAGCTCTGTTAGCCATGCGGTTCTGTACCCATAATAGATCCCATCCTTTGGTGCACCTTTATAATTTTTCAACTATGACCTGCTAACAGCTTTACTTGTGCCCACAGCTAATGGGAGTGCCACACATATGCAGTATATCAGCATGCTGCATATCCTTGCAATGTTTTGTTGGGTAGAAAACATTAAAGCTGCTTCTTCAGATTTGCTGTTATAAACACGACAAGTCAGTCTCTTAGTCCACCCATTAAACTATCACTTGGTACCTGCTCACATCCTCAGCAGGGACTGAAAATCTGCAAGGCTCAAAAAAATGGGTAAACACAATCAGTGCTTAAAGTCATGGAGAGCTATCTGTGTGTGCTCTATGGCTCTAAAATAATTGACAAGGGTTCAGCAGTTTCTCAGATTCCAAGGGATCACTGTGATCATTTAGTGATTGTCCTCCTCTAAACTGTGGGCCGCAGAACTTCCAAAATAAATCCCAGAGCAGATATTTTAGAAAAACAAAAATTGCCAGGCATTGTGACCCTTGGTAAATTGTCCCAATGGTTAATTACCCTCACTGTTAACAATGTATGCCTTATTTCTGGTCCGAATTTGTCTAGCTTCAATTTCTATCCACTGGATCATGTTTTATCTTTCTTTGCTAGATTGAAGTGCCTATTATTAAATGTTTGCTCCTTACATAGATATTTATAGACTGTAATAAAGTCACCTCTTAACCTTCTCTTTTTTAAGATAAATAGACTGAGCTCTTTGGCTATGTCTACACTGGCAAGTTAGGTCAATTTAAGGAGGCTTAAGTCGACCTAACTTAATCCCTGTCCACTCTAGGCTTTCATTAAGTCGACTTAAGGGACTTCCTTAAGTCGACTTAATGAAAGCTTAAGTTGACTTAATAAGCATCGCGGGGTATTCTAACTAACCCTCCTTAAGTCAACCTAACCCTTCTTAGGTCGACCTAGGCCCAGTGTGGACGCATAAGTCCACTTTCTTAGGTCGACTTACTAAGTCCCGGTTAAGGGAAACCACTTTGTTAAGTCAACTTAATAAGGTCGACTTTAAGTCAACTTAAAGTCGACCTTATTAAGTAGAGTTAACGAAGTCGACCTAACTTTTTCTAGTGTAGACATAACCTTTGAGTCTATCACTCTGACACATGTTTTCTGATCCCTGAGCAGTGAGGAAGTGCCATCATTGCCATTTCAAAAAATGGGGAACAAAGAGATTACAGCCCAGAAACTTAAAGCTATCTAGGTGTTGCTGTGCTTTGCATCACAATGCCTAACTGATCTGGGAATCTAAATCTCATTTTTAAAACACACACAGGAATCTAATCCCTCCTGACTCACCCAGCCATACAGGAAGGCTATCAGAGAACAGGGAGTTGAACTCAGGTCTCCCAAGATCTAGGCCATCACCCAAACCACTGAGTCATCTTTCCTATCCTCATGCTTGCTCAGCACTAGCTTGCCTTTGTGGTTTTTCATCTCTACCTCATAAGTAATAGTCACAATAGTGCTACTCATGCTTTAATATTATTTTTATACAATTGCCCTCATCAACAGAGAACAAGAGAAACATCAGTAATGATTAATCAGCATTTGGAACCTTGTGGCATATTGTTCTGGTCATTTTTAATTATGACTATAGCCCAAGTGTATGTGTGTTTTGAGAAAGCCTTTAATTTCTCTAAGGCATTAAAGAGGGCATCATACTTAAATGTGAGCAAATGCCTCTAAAAATAACTAAATTGTTAATTCCTGGATTCTTATAACAAACACACACAGAAACAGAATGACCAGTTTCATTAAAAGACAAAGCAACTGATAAAGCACAATCTGCACCGCTGTTTGAATAATCTGTAGATTGATGTTTTTAATTACTATTGTGTATTAACATATAAAACACAGAATCACTATTGAAACATCACAAGTGAGGCTGTATTCCTTCTGTGTAAGAAAATGAAATTACATCAGGGATGAATTTTGTTGGTACTATATTATCTGAGAAGAGTGATAGTGAACTATCATTCTGCAGTGTGATGACCGCTCTGCAGTCTGAAAGACAGAGCAAATTCCAGGTATTTGCTAAACTCCGCCAATAATCTGAGAGCCATATAAAACAGCCACAGCCCACAGTCCCTGTTCTGAAGAGCTTGATATCTCAAAGACAGGACCCAAAATGATGGGATGCCATGAGAAGGGAGGTTGTTAAGCATTTTTTGGGAAGGGAACAAACAGAAAATGACCGTCAATAGGACTTTCACTGACTTAAATGCCTTTTGTGCTTTTGAAAAAAAACCTACCCTTATTTTTGGCTTATGTCTTGTGGAAGTTACAAGGAGTTAAAAGACAGTCACAAAATACTTATTCTCCCTTTCCTCCCTGAGTAATTTGCTAAAAAGAAAAAGAAATAGTTTAGTCTAAGTTTTGTTTTCAATAATAAATTTCAAAGGAAAACACCAAATAAAAAAGAAATGTTAAGCTTAAAACTGACTTTTCAGTTTTCTGGCTTTTTGATTATCTGGAAGTTTTAACAGAAGAAGTTGAATTTTCATTAAAACCTTTCATGTTTTCATAGACAAACCAAAATATTTTTCCTATTAAAAAATTTTAACCAGCATGAGAGGGAACCTTTAGGAGGGACCTGAATGGTTTGGTGAACTGAGCTGGGAGGATGTTCCACGTAAAGTTGCTGCATAGAAAAGGACACAGAGGCTGGGGCATTGAAATCAACATGGCTGACAAAGTGGAGCAGGGAGAAAAATGCAACAATATGAGTTTGGATAGGCAGATCAGAGAGAATTTGTGTATTGCCTTGAAAGCCAGACTAGAAATTTAACCTCAACGGGCTGGGAAAGAGGGAGGCAGCACAGGCAACCACAAAAGTGGTGAGACAGAGTCAGATTAACAGAAAAAGAAGATCATTTTTGTAGCTGGATTTTAGGTTGGCTGGAAGGAGCAATATGGGTACAAGGGAGGCTGTAGTAATGCAGATGGGTGACAATCAGGTCAGAGAGAGACAAATCATTTGAACATAGCCTGAATTTGCGGAGAAGAAGAGGAGAGGAGAAAGAAGACATGCGTGAAAAATAACAAATTGGGTTACAAATGAAATTTCAACTGAAAAATCTTCATTAATCTTGTACTGCGTCAGCCCTTAGTAAATAGATGGAAATGACTGTACAGGCTGATTTACTAAAATAAAATTCAAATAATTGATTACAACATTTAATTAAGATATAATCTCTCTTCCTTCTGTATATAGGAGAACACAAAACTTCTCCACATGGTCAGCTGTCTTTGGATGTTATTAGATCAAGCACAGTCTACAACAGGAGTAGGCATACTTTTTGGTCTGAAGGCCACACTGTCTGTATGGCGGGCCACATACAGGTAGAGGGGTGGGAAGAAGGGGCAGAGCTGGGAGAGGGGGAAGAGGCTGCCATGCTCAGCCAGGGCTTTGCTGGGCCCATGTGTTGGGGTGGAGGGGAACGAATGCTGCATTCTGGTGAGGGTACATTGCTGGGCACAGGTGATGGGGCAGGGGCAGGGCTGGGAAGGGGGAGTGTCTGCCATGCTCCTGTGGGTTGCATATGGCCCGCGGGCTGCATTTTGCCCACTTCTGGTCTATATCATAGCTAAACGGATGGTGCCAGAAGTTTAATGGCAGATGTTAGTGAACTGATTTAACATTTAACACCCACTAGCTTCAACAGTGCACTCTTAAAGGAGCATCCAGTGAATCAGAGCAGCCTAGTTTTTAGGGTCAGATCTTCAATTTATGTACAGACATACTTCCATTAAAATCATTGGCGATATGCTGGTTTACAGCATCTGAGGGTGCACCTCCCAGAGTATACATCTACAAAGCCACGTCAGGGCCCTTTAGCTATGAGATGACTAATGTTCAGTACAATCAAGAGTTTTAAATGTACATGTTCAAGTCAATAAGGAGCCGCAAATAAAACAAAAACAAAAAACTCAACCAAACAAAAAGAGATGCCTGTTCAGTCCCTATTGAAGTCATGAATAGTTTAGCCATTGACTTAGTGGCATGAGGATCAGGCCCAATGGCAGTTTGAATTTATATATGGGCATAGACAGCTAGGGCTTGGGGGAACATTAGCCACCCCGCCCCCACATTTAATAAACATAATCCCTAAATTAAACAATTTCATTTTAGTACCTTGAAAATACATGTTGTTCTTGTGCTTCACTCAATCACGCCTCACTTAGTAAGAATGGCACAGGACTGCAGAATTAAAAAACACAGAATCCTTGGGCAGAGTGAAACATTTAGCTGGCCTCTTGGCTTTCTAGAATCACTGTGTCCTTTGTAGGTTAGTAGAGCATAGCAGACTGAAGAAAGGAAACACCCCACACCTGATGAGCTGATTACACTGGAAAACAAGTATTTTTATACTTTGCTTATTTTACCACATAGGTTCCTTTCTCACCCAGTGATGCTAATGGTACAAGTAGAAATAACATGGCAGCTGGAGGCTCTGTGACCCCCACAAGTCATGATGAGCCTGGGTCCAGAGGTTGCAAAAGGACAGGAGAGAATGTGGGGGGGAGGGAGTGGGTGGCGGCACACAGACACACAAGTTCCATGAGCTTTTTTCCCCACAAAAAGGAGCCAATCAAGAGGAACTGGGAATCAACCCCACAACGTGCACACACACACACAAAGTTCAACAAATTAACATTTCTGGTTGCATCTGTGGTTGCGATGCATTAGTGTATTTTATAAACAACTCAATAAAACGGTTGGCCAAAAAGAAACCTCAGACAATGAAGTCCGTGTTGTAATTGATAGACTGTCTATCAGCTCCTTTTGCAGTAAATGTTCTTGGCAGCTGCTCTCCCAAAATGTGATATTTGAGAATCGAAAAATGCTCTGTTGTCGATTCAGTTTACAGTACTTGTGCTCAGTAGGCCTGGCTCTTGGATATGTTAACTGACACTGTCTGTAAGACAATTTCTACTGAAAACAGAAACATCTGTACAAAGAAGTTGGCAAATTCACTGTGCATTTTTGTTTTCATTAGAGTTTCTTCTGTTTCAGAAACCCACCCACTGTAAGGCTGTGTAAATGTGCTCATTATTTTATTTAAAACACCACCAAAATACATGCATGTATTCATGCACACATACAGAACTTGATGAGAAAAAACTTTGTTTGTTTGGGAGGCCACAGAAATTTGCTAGTTGACCAGATGAAGTAAAATCATGGGTGTATGGTGCTTCCCAAGCTCAGGGACGAAAGGATATTAGACCAACACAAACAGAAAACTCACCTCTTGATGTAGCTGTAAAGTCGCCAGTCACAGGATATCTTGGTTCAGGTTCCTAGAAACTGAAACAAACCAAATGTCTCAGTCAGTTACAGCTACTAAAGGAAAAAGCTCTGATATTCAAGTCATTTAATCCAGTTGAAGGTTATAAGGAAATGAAGAGGCATTGTGAGGTGGTGCAAAGCATCCTTAGAAGGGGCATAGCCAGCTTCAGGAGGAACACAAGAGCACAGGGTGACCCAAACTATCTTTTGGGTGGCTTGGCATGATGACATCTGTTGAGAGAGGAGTGCAGTTAGCAGAGAGAATCCTATCCCATCATTATGCTCGGCTTTTGGGGTAGGCGAAACAGGCGCCCGCTTAGGGCCCGGAGCAGTAAGGGGCCCCTTCGCCTACCCCAAAAGCCATGTCTGCTTCCCACCCTGCAGGGCATGTGGCGGGGAGCTGGGGCAGTTTTAGGGCCCCTACTACGGTGCCAGGGCTGCAGGGGGGCTGGCTGTGGGGAGCTGGGGCTGCAGGGGTGGGAGGGATGGCCAAGGGGAGCCGGGGCCATAGGGAGGACTGGGGCTCCTGCTGGGGAACTGGGGCTACAGGGAGGTTTCAGGGCCCCTTGCAGGGAGCCCCATAATGGGCCTTTGCCTAGGGCCCCAGATAGCCTAAGGCCACCTTTGTCTACCTGAATAAGGCATTAGTGAGTCTATTTAAGAAAAAAAAAATGCCAGCAATTAAAGTATGAGTCAGCTAAGTAAATTATTATTAATTACTGTATTCTAGCAGTCTCTAGAGTCCACCAGAGATCAGGTCCCTTTGTTCTGGCACTGTACAGACACATACTGATTGATCCTGCTCAGGGCACAGGGGAAGTGACCTGTAGGTGGCTAGAGTGGTCATCCAGTACTCCACCCAATGATCTACAATGCCTCTCTGCAGTAATTTTTCAGGCACTATTTAAAATACGTGTCAGGGTTTCATTTTCTCCAATATCCAGAGCTATTTCCATCTCAATGGGATGGCCATTCTGCCTGACTAGGGACTGATTTGATAACAGAGAGTAGGACTGAAAGAATTAGGATTTGAAAATATTGAAAGGCAGAGTCCAAGAGAAGTCCTTACGAAAGTATATTTTATTGCTGCTCCACCCATTGATAAATTAACAACAATCAGTTAAGCACTAAAGTATGAAAGGGGTAGCCATGTTAGTCTATTTGCAGAAAAACAACAGAGTCCTGTGGTAGTTTTAAAGACTAACAGATTTATTTATTACATAAGCTTTTGTGGGAGAAAATCCCACTTCGTCAGACACTTTGAAGATAGGAAATTTACAGAATGGGAGGAAATGCACAATCTGACATCAAAAATTGCAACACTAAAAAACCCAATAGGGGAACACTTCAATCTCTCTGCTCACTCCATTGATGACTTGCTAATAGCTGTGTTGAAACAGATGAACAATAAATCACAGCTTCAAAGAGAAACTGCAGAACTTGAATTTATAAGCAAATTTGACTCAGTTGCCTTGAGGTTAAACAGGGACTGATGGTTCTTCACTTATTACAACAGGTGATTTGACCTCATCTTCCTCTATGTGCTGTTCCCCAGTGTTTGAATCCTAACACCTATTTTGATTTGCTGTTACAGCCTGACCTGATCCTATGTCATACACTCCCCTGCATTTAATTTCCTCCCATTCTGCAAGTTTCCCATCTTCAAAGCATCCGACTAAGTGGGATTTTCTCCCACGAAAGCTCATGCGATAAATAAATCTGTTAGTCTTTAGAAGTGCCACAGGACTCTGTTGTTTTTCTGCATGAAAGTATGGTAACCTCTGAGCAACAAAATTCACTTTCCTCACTGTTGGTAAGACAAGCTGCTTAGCGTAAAGACAGCACAAAGCCTGCCTAATAAAAGGTACCAGAACATCCCTTCCCACCATAAATCCCATCCTTCCACAAATATCCATCACTATCCCTTCCACTCATGGGAGAAGCTAGAAGATCTTCAGACATGGAATGTCCCCAGGAAACCTGAGCCCACCAGAGTTCCACTCTTCTCCCATCCCTCAGATCTCCCAAAGAAAAGTCCTGCCAAAAGATAGTGCTGCCCCAAGCTAGGTTCTTCCCTCCCCCTCCAGCCAGAATCTTCTATGTGCATTTTTGTTGCCTCTACCCATCCCTCCCTTTGGCCCCCTCATTCTTCACCCTCCTCTCCCTGCACAGATGCCTCTGTGAGGTCTGGAGAGGGAGAAGGGGGGTACAGGGAAGGCAGCAAAGCCTCTCCTTTCTACACAGTGGAGAAAAGATCTACATGCAGGTGCCTGTCAGAGGTCATAACTACACAGTACCATTCTCTGCTGACTGGTTGGCAGCCAGCATTCCCTACCTCTATTGCCCCTTGCCTGGGTTTTCTGCCTCTTTCAGTGACTTAAGCTCTGCCTCCAGCTGGGTCACTCTTACAGTTCAACCCCCTTCCAGGGTAACAAAAGATTTCTCTTCTCTAGGATACAGCACTGACTCCCAGGCTGTTTCCCTAGAGCCCCTGCTTTGTCAAACCAACACTTCAGAGCTTTCTAGAGAAACCCAACTTGCTTGCTGGGGTTTTTCTTTCAAGCTGTGTTTTCTCATTCATTTTATGAGGTACAGCTGTCTCAGGTGGCCACCTGACCCCAATTAGTGCGGCCCTTTGGCCTGGGAGGCAACTAATTATGGCACAAGAAGGGCTGATTGAACAGAGCTGGCTAGCCCCCGGCCATTCAAGGGCAGGCCACCCTGTTACAGTCCCCTCTATATCTAGATTAAGCCCAGGGTACTGGTTTAGCAAAGGTGATAATGAGGACAATAAGGAGTACTAAAGGTCAGTGAAGGAAGAGTGTGTATAAAGTGGTAGATCTGATAGAGCTCTCTGTTGCTGGCTGACACTTCAGGGAACCCCGTGGACAAATAAAATCACATGTTCACAAATAGCAGGTCAACGCCTCAAGACATATAGAGGCTGGTTCTTATGGCACATCTTAAAGAAGCACCACAAAGTATCTTTACAATGAGATTCCAAAGGGGTAGCCGTGTTAGTCTATTGTAGAAAGACAAAAGAGTCTTGTGGCACTTTTAAAGACTAACAGATTTATTAATCGCATGAGCTTTCGTGAGAAAATCCCACTTCGTCAGACGCTTTGAAGA
>ML685817.1:7498740-7532933 GCA_007922175.1 Pelusios castaneus | reverse complement strand
GCTACCCCTTTGGAATTTGAGCAAGTTGTTTAACTTCTCCCTGTCCTAGTTCTGCCCTGCAACATAAAATGGGCAGAGTACTACCTATCATCCCAGATGGGTAGAATGAGGCTTAATTCACATTATATATTAAGTGCTTTGCAGTTCTTGGAATGAAAACAGCTATTATACATAAAAGCAACTTATTAATTATTATTTATGCCTTGTGTTGCATGGAACTACCTAAGTTTCCTTTCCAGTTTTAAGCCAAGAAAAGCAGGTAGCATGGCAGGAATGCCACCAGTTGCCCTGAACCGCTGCCTGAACCCAAATGACTCACCGCAGCCACAGAGTGCCAGTCACAAAAATATCTGTTACCCAGTCATCTTGGCTGAACAAAAACATATTAAAATATTTATGGCCACACATGAGAGGTGTGTGGAAAGACAAGCTGACATATATTAATAGGAATAAGAGTACTTTGATCTCACTCTTTAAAGTTATTACATCTGACAAGATTCATGTGAGGTAAGGGGTTTTATATCTCCATTTTATAGAGATTCAAAGATCACTGAAGTTAATGGGAGTCTTTCCCCTAATTTCAGTGGGCTCTGGATCAGGGTCATCCTGAGGAACAGGCAGGATATGTAAATGGCCTAAATCACAGCAATTCCATGAATAAAACCCAGAAGTCCTGGCTGTCTGTCTCTTGCTCTAATCATTAAACCACACTCTGAAAAGAAAAACAGGTCAGTTTCACATGTAAATTATAGACAGTATTTGTGAGAGGATGTAAGGTTTGAGGCATGATCAGTGGGAGGGGAAAACCTGCTGATCCACTTCTTCCCTCCTCTCTGTACCAGCAAATGAAAAGTCATTCCCTACAATGTCAGTTGGGTGGGACCCTATTGTCATTGGTTAACTCCATATGTCTGAGAAGAAAATCAACTTTAATCCTGTCAGACTTGCTAAATGAGATTTGTCTCTAACAGCTGTATGGGTTCCACCCTGAAATGCAGTGCTGTATGCTTAAGATTTAAAGCTCTTTATGAAGGCTGCTTCATGCTCTGAAATACTCAGTAATGGCCAGTGAAGAAATTCTGCCTGTTAACAATTTGTCTCTAACCTTCCTTTCCTGGACAAGATGGATGAGACATGGGCAACAGATACTGTCCAGCAACCCATGACCTCTGCCAGTACCTCAGACCCCACCCAGTCAGGATTCACACAAGGACCTGGCAATGGCAGACTATCTCCTGATTTGGTGTCTTGTGCTTTATCAGACACAGAGGTAGCTAACACAGAGACATAACTGAAGAGACGCCAACAAATATGAATTCATTACATCATAAAGGCATAGTCCACAGTATTTATGCACTGACAAGGACAAACATCCAGACTAATACTGCTGGATCTGTTAGAAGTTTGACACCCTCAGTCCTGCGATGTTCCTGAGAAGGTGAGGCCTATAGAATGCATGGAATTTTGATAGTGCCCATATACTTTGGTGATGAGGACAATATAAAAAAAGACAGACACCTGTATGCCTAACTCCTTCATTAGATTTAGCACCTCAAGCATTTTTAAGAATCACTGGCCTGACTCACCGGTTTTTGGTGCACACCCATTGCAAATTTAGGAAAAGTCTTCTAATAACCAGGGCCACGCCAGTGTCTCTGACTCAGAACAAAACAATTAATGACTCTGTATGTTGGCATATTTTTCCACGCAAATGGTGACTAACAAAATTAGAGATGTTTTCAAAGGACACACCCATACCGAATTCTTGGATTTACCCTTCCTCCCCTATATCAAATGACACTGGGCAATGCTATCATTTTTGTGTCAACTGAGTGTGCAAGAGGTTAGAGGGAAAGTTCTGGTGGTTGAAGTCTTCTGTCTATCCGTCAGGGGCAACAGCAGTGCAAGATTCTCCCAACAAGGTCTATCAGTGGGCCTCAGGCAGGTGCTGAAGGGGATATCTGGTCATTCTCCAGGGCCAGGCCCTTTTTCTTACTGGGAGGACTGACAAACACAGGTACCAATTAGTAGCAGATGTGGAAATAAGATCAGCAATGAAATTAGCACACATTTCACAGAGAGATTACAACTGCTTCTTGCTAGCTGTGAAAATGTCCAAGACTGCTTCATCCCAGGATACTCTCAGCCAAACAACAAAGAGGTATGAGGAGAGACTGTAGTCAAAAGGCCCTTTCCCAGGAAACAGGCAAGCCTAATTCACATTCTAGACCAAGTTTCACGTCTCAAGCTCATTGTGACAGTCCTCCACACACTGAGTTCTATGTGGAAATCAAATATATGCGTCTTCTGTTTCTTTTTTTAAAACAGAATTTCCTTCAAAGCACAACTTTCTCTCTGTTCGAGGGAAGGATAGACTGAGCTGCCTGAATACTTACACTAGCTTCTCTGAATCCCTCAAACAAGAGTTTTACAAGTTGCAAAGAATATCACAAAACCATTTGGATTATTCACACATAAGATACACTCTGTAACAGTGTAGCTGTCAGGTGAAGGTAGTGAGTAACTTGACAGACATTTGGAGCATTTTTCCTGAAGTGCAAAATAAATTAGACACACAATATATTATATTGTTAATAGGAACTCCAGAGTTTGGTTTCCTGTATGCTATATTGGAAACTCACTTACTAAACGTTAATCTCTCAGTTTTAGGGAAAGGAATTCACATGATCAGTAAGTTTTCACACAGTAAATTGTCAGTAAGAAAGCTCTGCTGCCTCTTTCTGTTTAAAACTTTCTATGACTTCCAGATTTTTTAAAAAATTCTCAGGAGTGAGTTCAGTGTTGCCCTATTTCGGCTTCCACTGAAGTCAATGGTCAAATTCCCACTGACTGTAATTGGAGTAGAGTGAGGCCAGTGCTAAGTGCTTTTGGAAATCTCAGCCTACAAGCATTCTGAGTCTGCTCCTGTTCTTAATTTTGTGGAATGTCCTTCCTCATAACTGCCAATTTTCATGGAGCTACTCTGGATTTACTCTGGTGAAATTAAACCAGATCCTCTAAATCTATTACATTTCTATACAATTTTCAAGTCATATCTGCCTCTGTGTTGTTTGCGGCATAGAAAATAGTTTGTTCCAAACACAGGTTTCATTTTAGCACATCAGAAAAAGCTATTGACAATGTTTCATACATCAACTCCTTTCATATGATGTTTTCTTTATTCTTTTTCTAATACTCCATTACTAGAGGGCTCAATTTTCTATTAAATTTCTCTAAGAATAAGACCCCAGCTACAATACATATCCACTTACAAATGAAAACACATATTAATTACTTGTATTGCTCTAACACCTAGGGCTATGTCTACACTTACTTGGAATTAGTTAATTCAAATTTACTAATTCAAACTAATTTTAGTTAGTTCAAATTACCTTAATTCGAACTAGCATGGCCCCACTAGAATGCTAGTTCGAACTAGCCATGTCCATGCAAGGCACTTGCTTAGTTCGAATTAGTCAGTTGCATGGAGGTCAATCTGCCAATTCGTTCGAACTAAGCAGTTAGTTCGAACTAATATGGCCACATTGACTTAACTCGAACTAACTATTTCAAATTAAGGGTTAGTTTGAACTAAGCAATTGAATTTATTAGTTCGAATTAAGCAAGCCCTTAATTCAAACTAATGAAAGCCTAGTGTGGCCAAGGCTAAAGTTAGTTTGAATTAAGCATCCTTAATTTGAAATAACTTGCAAGTGTAGACATAGTCTAGGTGTCCTGGCTATGAACCAGAACCCAATGATGACATTAACTACTAGTTTTATTACAATCCAAAAGGTGATGATGTAGTTTGAAATGATGAGACTTACAGAACTCACTAGAACATATTTTCTGTGTCACAAGATGAAATAGTAAAGGATAGGAGTCCAGTAAGTAGAAATCTGCACAGCTCCAATGAAATAATATAACTACTAATAATAATGTGTTTAGAACCATGCCACATACAACAAGAGCATACAGCACACAACCCTACATAGGACATTTGTGAATGGGTACCACACACTTTCCACATTACCGTATATACTGAACACAGGAAAATTGGGGCCTCTCTTGGCAAATACTGACTTTTTAATGATGGATGGATTAGATCATTGGCCTGGGCAGTCCAATGCTATGCTCCTGGCAGTGATCAAGAGTTAATTTGCAGTTGAAAGTGAATCCAACACCTCAGGGCACCCATTCACACACAGATGCACCCAGCCAATTGTATAGTGCTATAATGTTAGGAAAACCTCTTCCTGGCCCTTGTGAATGAATTTATTGCCTAAGTTAGAGTTACAAAGTCAGGTCCTAAAACATTAACAATTCTAAATACCGATATAGGACCAGTTCCAAAGGGGTAGCTGTGTTAGTTTAGTTCAGCAAAACAAACAAGGAGTCCTGTGGCGCTTTTAAAGACTAACAAATTTATTTATTGCATGAGCTTTCGTGGGAGAAAATCCCACTTTGTCAGATGCTTTGAAGATGGGGAATTTACTTATATAGGACCAGACTCTCAGCTGATGTTAACTGGGGCAGCTTCATGACATCTACGATGTAATGCCAATTTGCATCAGCTGAAAATTTGTCCCATAATCACTAGAAGCTGGCAAAGCAGCATTATATTACTTCTGTCCCAATCAATCAATGTGGCCTATCAGTCATACACTCGTTAAAGTACTGTATTGCATGAAAAAGAATGGCTTCCTTCTAGTAAAACAGCATTTTGGATTTGAAATTTTTTTCTGCTCTGGGGCAATAAAGATAAAAGGAAATGAACATATTCTAGGCTGTAAGTTTTCTGGAGCACAGTCTGATGTGATATCTCTGCCTTTTACAATGATGAACATATTGTTGGTCCTCAGCATATAATTAATGGTGCATAGTGTTCTCTTAACAGTTGACATACATCTTTAGAATTATTTTGTTGTAAATAAATTATACTGGCAGATTTGCAAAATACAATTAAATTGGAAGGATTTTTCCTTTCTGTTACAAATAGCTTTTGGCCAACATAATTAAAAATAGATTTAAATCCAATGCAAAAACTGCATGTTAGTAAATGGGAGGCACTTCTGTTAGGTGCTTTTGAAGACCTTACCCTGTAGTCCTAAGCCAACCAATGAAACACCTTTCCATCTTATGAATAAAGAAAATTTAGCTGAGACCTTGCAAACCTTTACTCATAAGTCCTTAGGTGCACCAACAATCCCATTGGCTTTAATGGGGTATATCATATAGGGCCTAGAAGACTGAGGCCTCGATCCCTAACAAAAGAGAAATGGAGTGTTGCACATAAATACAGAATACACCATTTAACTTGCAATGATACATAACACTTAAATTTCTTCTACAGGCCCTGCAGAATAAGCTCTTTAGAAGGATGTCTTTTTCATGGGTTTAAGGTGAAAGGCCTTGGAAGCAGCAGGTGTAACTGCAATATTAACAAAATTAGACTATAATTACAGCAACTTCAGAAGATTTATTGATTCAGGATACAGCGGTCTTTTGACAGGGCAAATGGCATTCACCACTGAGGGCAGTGGGAGGAAAGAAACACACAGACTGAGGCAATTTGAAGTGATTACATACAGCAGCCATGTCAAAGAGCACGGGGATTATGGGAAAGCGGTAAACTGTTTGATTCTTAACCCTTTCCCTCTCCAGTTATGAGCTGGTTAAATAAATGGGAGGAGAATTACTTGACCAAGCTGTGTAAAGACATGTTTAAAATAAAATATCTTGAAAACTAAGCATCCATAGCCAGGTATTCTGAAGGTTCTACGTAAATTTACTCGTCAGTGTCACAATCCTAATAGCCCTAGTCCCACTGAAACACAATCAACACTTCTAGAATGAGAGAATAGTATCCATCTACTTACTCAGGTGATGTAAATTATTGTGGCTCTGTGGCGATTTACCCCAGTTGAGCATTTGGCCCGTCATTTCTACTTTTAAAAAAAAAGGCTGGTAGAAAAAATCCTGCACCCTTGATAATGGGAGGCTTTGTCTTCAGTGATGGTTTTGGGTGTCTCAGCATCTCTCTCAGAAGCCTGAATGATGTCTGCATGGCAATAGTGAATCAAACAAATGTGAAATGTCTCGCCATTGTGCTTGTATTGACACCATTTAAATCAGGAAGCATTTTCTTCTTATAGAACTTTAATGTCCCTTCTTATCTATCATGGTTCAAGGGTTTACTATAATTGTAGGTTTCAGCAACTAACAGTTGTTAAAAAAATACCAGCAAGATTATGATTAACATAATGCCATGGGAGATGGCACAAAAAGAGAAGGAAGGTTCCATTGTTCCCAAAGCCTATACTCAAAGTTGTAATCTATACCAAGTACAGGCAACTGTTATAGGCACTAAACTCTCATTTGGATGTCTAAATCATCATTTAACTTTAAAAAAAAAAAGAAAAAGAAAAAGGAAAAAGTTACGTGGGTCCCTAAACATCAATATAAGGCACTTCCATGTAGGCACCCAAACCTGAAAATTTAGCTCTAGTTCTTCTGAGGCTGAAACTCTGACACATGTCACTGGTTGAGCTGTTCATCTTCACTGATCTTCCAACCAAGATGAACTATTTTAGAAATATGGCTCAGCAATATGTGATTGCTGATGCATAAAACTTTATTGCAATGATTTTGCAAACTCACTGTACCCCCCGTTTTATCAACTATCCTTCCTGTCTTACACTTAGCTTACAAGTAACCATGTAAATAATCTTGCAGATAAAGACTTTGGCCAAATTCTCAACATTATTTGATTTCAGTGGGAGTTACCTTTGAGCATCTAGGCCTTATTGTTCTTAATGATTATTCTCTGGCCTTTCCTGCCATCAAACGCTAGATGTACATGTTTGCACCGACACTGTTTTTATGTCAGTTTTTCTTCTTCTCCCAGGTGAGTCAGGTCTCACTGCCTCCCTTCATCCACATTTTATTCTCTTTTTCATATTTGTTTGAGCAAATCCATCCATAATGAGCTTATGCTGCCGAAAACCTAAGCATCTGTTTTCAACTGGGCCACACCTTTTCATCCCTAGTAATATTATCCCAGACTTTTCCCTCAGATGGAAATTCAACTTCCTACTCTATAATTACCACCACTCACACTTCTATTAATATGAGATTAGTACCACCTCCTTCCTCCTACAGATCTCAAATACCTTTCCCCATGTCAAGCGACTCTGGACAGCTTTCCATCTGCATTATAGACAAGTGCAGTCTGGTTCTGAGAACTTTTCTTTACTACCTTCAAAATCTCTATCAGACTTACAAGCCTGGGGTTATAACAATGGGTGGTGAGCACATTACACAGTTCATGAAATAAGAAGACACGCTTTTCTGTAGGTTTATTTTTTTCATATATCATTTATCTCAAGAGTTACGAAGCTCAAGACATACAGTCCAATATCTCTGATGTATGGATGCCTCTCCTTGGAAGCTGATCACAATAACACACTTTCTCTTCCAAGCAACACTTGCCAATTCTAGCTCCTAGGAAGGCATGTGATAAACTGAATAGTGACAAGTTCTTTCTCTGCTGTCATTATGTAGTCACTCAGTGTATAGCTACTTCACTGAACTCACGATAATTACTGTAAGCAGGGCCACGTCTGTACTTGGCCAAGGGAAAAAAAGAGTCCAAAAGAGTAAATAGCCAGGCAAAAGAAAAAAGAAAAAAAAAACCAAAACCCCTCAATGGATAATTATTAAAACTAATTCAGTTATAGTTATATACATGGATACCATCAAGCTGATACATGTCTTTGAGGGGAGCACTCATTTTGTGCTCCCTAACTTAAAGGCGATCATCATGACAGTGAGAATAATTGAACTGTAACTGGGTAATTCTTCCCAGAGGGGAAACTATACGGCAAGGATTGCCAGTCAAAAGAAGAAACGACCCGTCGTATGAAAGGCCTCTCCACCACCACACACTTTGATCGTCCTCCTGACCCTTCTAGTAATGGCAAATGAAGGCACTGAACAGATCTAATTACCCAGAGTGCACCTAACCTAAATACATTTTGTGGCTCTCTAACAACCGACTTAATATCATGGCAGTTATAATCTATCACTCAAGCAGAACATCAGCTCAGTTTGATTTATGAAACAATGTTTTAGCAGATGCGTGCGGTAGCAAATGCACACAATAGCACAAAACCTTCTTCCATACACCTGGCATGCCGAGGAGACTACTGTTACATGGCTATAGCTAAGGGAATAAATGGAAGCACAGTGAAACATGCCTGGAAGTCCACACCCAAAAGGCAACCTGCTTTCTTTACTGATCACTTTATCCAAGTTTTCTCCGCACAATTATATTCTTTCTCTACTTGGCAACTAAAAAAGTACTCTCGGCTTCTCAACCTCAAAGTGCATGTATCTAGTAGGAATTAGGGAACCAGTATGTAAAATAGACAAGCAATGGCTTATCAAAAAAACCAACTGGGAACATTTTTCTGATTTTTGAACATGATTTCCATTTTTCTGAATGGAAATTTCATTGTCAAAACTATTTACAATTTTGCCTCCAAGTGGAGATAAATCATGACCAGTTTTTATTAATTTCAGATTTGTGTTTCATCTTTACAAGAAAATATCTCTAACCTTGATAACATCTGGTAACTCTGATTATTGATACCTTTGTCTTTTTCAGTCAGAAATATGCAGTGCAGTAATTCATCTTTATGTGACACTTTTAAATCATTCAGTTATCTATTTCTTTGCTATCAGTCTCTGAAGCATCTTAATTATTTAGTAATCTGCTATAACAGAAATTTCTTTCCAAGAGATCAGCTAAATATGTGGAACTTGGCATATAGGAAATCCATTTTGCTAAAGTATTTCTTTGTCAGGTCTTTGTCAATGGATTTGGAAATTAGCCGTATTTGGAGTTAATTGCTCCTTTACAACAGTTTTGTGTATAGGGTAAAATTTTCAAAAGCAAATAAATCACTGGGAAAGTGACCAACTTCAGCACCTAAATCATTTAGATACTTTTGAACAATGTATTCTCAGACCATCAGTCCCTCAAGAAGTTATAAAATTATACTGAAAGAAAAATGCTTTTAATGTATTTCTTCTAAAACATCCATCACTTGGTATTTAAATGTCACTTACAAATGGTATAATATTGACAATGCATAGTTTCTGGTTGTTTGTATTCTTAAAAGGACAGGCTTCTTTACGATGTTTAAGGTAAGTCATACTGTCAATACAGGAGATATAACACTGAGTGTTACAGATAACAGAAGATCTAATCAATGTTAAGCTAAAGTAAGCATGACATCTTAAGTTAAAGATGAACCAAAAAGCTTTTTATATCCCTAGAACTGAGTCTAGGGCTCTGAATTTATCCTACTTAGTTAATGACATCATTTAGCTAAAATGAAGTAGGTGTCTGTATTCCTTTAACAGTTTTAAGAGCTATTGAGATCATCAGCTGTTTCATAAGAAACAGAACCCTTGTCAATTAAGTAAAGCACCAACATATATTATACCACCTGAACTTGTGCTTCACTTTAATTTTATGTTGTGAGTAGTCCAACTGACTTCAATAGCACTACTCATGAATTTAATGTTAAGCACAAGCTTAATTTTGCTGGACTGGAGCCTAAATAAGAAATGAAGTTCTAAATATTTTTAAATACCTCTACACAGAGAGAGAGAGAGAGAGAGAGACCCGCTCAGCTTGCCAACCAGAAATTAAGGGATGATTCAGATCAGTGCCAATTTTTTATCCAGCTACCAACATCTAGAGACCAGAGACCAGACCAGAGACCAGACCAGAGACCAGTAAAAAGAGACTAAATCCCATTGCCAGATGCAGAGTGTGGCTCTCTTTTGCACACTGTAGACATCGCTCTTGCATATTCTACACTAGAGCCACTGGAAGGGTGGCAACTGAGTTCCACCCTGCAAATCCAAGAGCAGGATTTTCCCCTAAATCTGGAAAATCTTAGTGGAACATCAGCATTCAGGGCTGTTCAAATCAATTTAAGGGACCCACATAGGAAAGATGCAATGTTCAGTGAGTGCCATGCCATGGAAACTGTGGGAAGGTGAATAGATAGGAGATAGAGGGGAGAGAGGATAAGACACATACAGAACTGTTATGAGGTTTTGTGAATTTACGGGGAATAGTGACAACATATGGACTAGAAGGCAGCTGGGGACTGACAATGTGTCCCTGACAGGGCCTGTATAATCAGGGAGATATCTTGAATTGAAAGGAAGCTTAAGGGATTGGGCCTGATCCACAACAGAGCTACAGTGATTTTCAGCAGATGAGAGTCTGGCCATCATTTTGCTAGAGCTCTCAGTGAGCACAAAGCAGATCCTGAAGTATGTCACATAGCTCTAGAGCATGAGAAATATATAGCACACTTGTACTGGTGGAGGCCTCATGACCCGAGAACCAGCTAGGTCTGCAGGCATGACAGGCTTGTCTGGACTGGATCTTCCAGAAGTAAACACAGACCTAAAGATATGACTCATACAGATGGCTGGTGGGAAGGTGGAATGAACAGCACTCCTGTATAGTTAAGTTTTTGGAAGACAATAGTAAAAGGCTAGCTCGCCTCACTAATCCAGTGGTCTAACAAGCTCTTTGCTGGCTGGCAAAATGTTAAGTACTGTCTGTGGAAATCTTTTTGAAAAGCTTTTCCCTCCCCTAAATTTGGTAGAAATTTTGATTTTGCAACAACAGAATGAAAGCCCAAACATGGTCAGTTTTTCTTGAAAAGAAAAGCACAGGACAAACTAAAAGTTTAAATTTCCAAAATGGCCATTTTTGGTCAAAAAAATATGTTCAGATGAAAACATTTTGACACTGCTCTACTAGTGTGTAATTTAAAAATGAGTATCTTGGCTTTTTGCTGCTTTGAAGTCCAAACTCACCTCCCTAAGTCAGTTGACTAACATAGACATGCCCCAGCTATCAAGATACTCTCAAAAGAAGCAACTTGAAAGTATTTCAGTGAACAAGCACAAAATTTATGTTTCACAATGGATGGGAGACGTATCTGAACCTTTTATGTGATACCTCCAAGACAAATTATATTGAATAGTGAAGTTTAGACAACTGAGAGAACTGAAATAAGTAAGATATTTGTGTGAGAGCTGTGGTCCACAGAAAACACAGGAGTTTTAACCATGTTAATACAATTTGCTGTTCAAGAAATAAAACATTCAATGTTGTCGTCCCAGCCTGTAGATAGTAAAGTGAATTTTCTTCTGTTTTTATTACATTAAGCAGAATGCCCACACTTGATAATTGTGCCTGGGTAAAGGTATATAGAATGAAGTGCTTCAGTTTCTGGTCAGGTCATGGCAAGAAGCAAACAGAATATTTCACAAGATGCAGCTTCACCTACAGTATATGACACCGATGGGCAATTACTGGGCCTACGTTGTTTTATGTTATTGTTTAAGGCCTATCACATTCCCACTGACAAAGGCTTTGATCGTGACCTGGACTGTGTGTTTGCACAGGGACACCAAGGGGAGTAAAAACCCCCACCTTACATTCCTACATGAGTTAAAGCACCTTGATAGATAGAGTGTGGACTTGGAAAGGAATGGATGGCCAGAGCCCTGGCTTCAACTTCCAATACATCAGCCAACAGAAGTGAGCCGGTGTATAGGAGATAATAATTTATTGCTAGTGTGAGCCAAAAGATAATTACTACCCCTGGAGGAAAGAGGGAGCAGGGAAGAAGCCATAATTCATTCTGTGGGTTGCTCCTGGGGTGGTTCAGTAACATGCTTACTAAGGGGTGTGACCCTGTACCACAATATATGCATCAATTGCAACCATTTGGGGAAATGAATGTGTGAATTCTTTGGCTGTTCAGAGAAGTGACTGACTATTGTATCTAAATGGACATGTCATTTGCCTCAAAAATTAATACAAGCCATTGTTCATGGGTTAGGAAAATATCACAGATGCATTTTCTTTACAAAAGAAAAATGTATTTATCTGGTCCCCTCCCCTCCGATAACGTTACCGGGACCCATTGTGGGATCAGTCTAAGAAAGTGAACGTAAATGGTCTCTCTCTCCCCCTACCCATGTCTCTCTGTAGAGTGGAATTGGTCATAATTTTTAGAAATTCCTGGGGGGGGGAGGGAAGGAAGGAGGGGAATTTTCATAACATTTCAAATTTTCACCAAAACCGTCATGATTTTTCCCCATGTTTTCTGATCAGCAGTAAAATTCAGTGCACATTAAACTGGGCAAAAAAAGGGCAAAATTTTGGAGAAAAAAAGACTATTTTTATGACCTGTTTTCACAGCTTTCAACCAGCTCTATTTCATGTTTCTCATAATATGGATCTACCCAGTCAAAAAGCAAAGAAGTGCTAAAACCTTTACAAATAGAGTTTATCGCCTCCTTTCATACCACAAAGGATAGCAAATATAGTAAGGAAATTTCAGCAGGATAAACTTACATGATTCAAGCATTCCTCAATTTTTTGTACAATAACTATCATCAAAAGATATTTATCAGAAATGATAAGTTCATATTGCCATGGAGAAAAGAATTTACATTTAGATAATGACGGAGTGAAATCTCTTAGTATACTGCTTTTGAACTTGGTCCATCACAAACAAATGCCTCAGCTGTATCTGTGTTCTAAGTGATATCCTAAATTTTGCATGGCAAACTGGGCAAATACTCTTGACAATCCTGAGCTGCCTAATAAAGTACTGGATATTAGAGAAGCAGCAAAGAGTAACTCACATTCAAGTTATACAAACAAGGAGTCCTGTGGCACTTTTGAACACTAACAAATGTATTTATCGCATGAGCTTTTGTGGGAGAAAATCTCACTTAGTCAAATGCTTTGAAGATGGGGAACTTACAGAATGGGAGGAAAATAAATGCAGGGAAGTATAAGTCATAGGATCAGGTCAAACTGTAACAGCAAATCATGTTATAGTGGTGTTTTCTTTTAATATGTTTTCTGTTCACAAAGCCATGTAACTCTGGAGTTGTTAGTATCTTTATTTTCTCTTTAAAATACTGTTCTTGATGCTGATCCCCTGAGATCTTGATTTTCCTTAAAAATTCTCCCAATTTCATGGTCATACAAAATGAAGGGTTTAAATGGAGTTTCTATGTGCAGCTTTGTAAACATGGGTAACTTTCTATGAATATTTTACTCTCTGGTGGGAAGGAATTTAATTCCTTCTGTTTTTATCACTTCGATGGCAATTGTACTGAATCCACAATCAAGCACTGTTGACAGTTTTCCTTCTTTCTGTCCCTAAGATACTTTTTGAAACTAGAAATTATATTGGCATAAGCTATTTCTTCTTTAAATGTATTTACAGCATACTGTATATTAGTGTAACATTAAAACTAAATAAAATTTAATTATGAAATAGATATCAAACATTTAGGATGAGTGCAGGACCAAGAAAGGGTGGCAAAAGCAGCTTTAAAACACCTTCACGTTCCTCTATTAGGAGGCTGTCAGAGTGCCTGCCCAATAGCTGGTGTAAATTAGAGCAACCTTTAGGGGATTGCTGGGTCTTAAGGATGCCCTGGTTACACGTTTTATCCCAGGAACACTCCTAGTTTAGGGGGGTTGAGAGGAAAAGCAAAGTAGGATGCACCACGGAAGACTTCCTCTTATGTAAGCGAAAAATCACCGGAGCTGCTCAAAACAGCTATAACAAGGCAGAGAATCTGACCTCTGCTTTCCTTTACATTATAAAATGAAACTTACTCTATGTAGAGAGAACAGCATTTAAATATAGAATACAGTGCCCAGACATGCCACCAGAATATAGAAGCAAACACGCACATTGAGTATAAGAACAAAAATCAAGACAGTTGGATTGTTTGGGCAGCCCACAACTTTTTCAGGATATGTATCTGAAACACTCTGGATATTTGCATAGCCGTCTTTCTTCCAGAAGCTATCACCATTTTATTCCAAGTACTTTAAACAGCTGCTTTTTAAGTAAAGTCCTTTTTAATTGGTCCATTTTGATTGTGTGTGTGTTGCATGCACCATTTTTCAGACCTTTGGTCACATTTATTTTGAGCTGGCCTCATCTGTGGACTCTCAATCAAACTGCTGGCACAACCACTGCTCATTCAGCCAGCGAGCAGCTGTATCACACCATTTCTTTCACACTCGCTACTTGTAATGTTAGCCACATCACAGTATTCTTTAAGCAATCTGTTCTGATGTTAGGTGCATGTCAAGTTTTGTGTCAAATCACTTTTTCTTTCAACCCATGAACTCCACATTTCAGAGGTTTGTTCAGGACATCTCTAAAACAACATACAGGTTTGGAATAGAAATACTGATGCCACTTTAGCTACACTGGCAATGGAGGGCACCCCCACATTCCTAAAAGAAGAAGGGGCGGCTATCCCACTGTTGTCAATTACTGATCCACAGATATCAGTTTTGGTTCTGGGCCTTTATCTAGGTAGTTGGATTCTTAATAACCATTGTAAGTGAGGGCCAGTTTTCTAAGTGTATTTAGGCACCTAATGATGCAGATTGATTTCAACAGGAGTTAGGCACCTATGAGCTTTTGAAAATCCCACTATGCACCTACTGAATCCTTCAGTGCCTAGAAATTTCAACCCAACTGCCTCACAGTCACTAATGGATCTTGTTCTTACAATAGTCCTGTGAGGTACAGAAGCATTACCTCCATTTTACAGATGAGGAAACTGAGACACGGGGAAGATTAAATAACTTACACATAGGACATCTCTGGTAGGAATTAGCGCTCCCCATTAAAAAAACAAACAAACAAAAAAGATCACAGTTTCCCATCCAGTTTATGTTGCCATAAAAAGCAACAAGAACAAGAGGATTAAAGCACAGCTGTCTCTCTGTTTGCATTTTCGTCCCTAAAATCCGAATATCAAGCTCGCCTGATTTGTACTGAAATCCCTGCCTGCAGGCATTTTTCACTTCTGAGGATGTCAAACAGTGCAGACAGACCAAGATCTAGAGATTCTCCCTCAGAAAATCGAATGCAAAAGTTTGAGAGGGGAAAAAGCTCCCCTCTCAAACAAACAAAATACAAAACAATTTAATAATTAAAAAAAAAAAAACCTGTTGGCCCAATCTAGGGTATCTTAAAATATTGCAAGCATTGTCTTTGGGTGTCCGTTGCTGTCGGACACACTTAAGCTAATGAGCATCATTTATTACTGAGGCTGGCCTCTCTTTGCAAGTGACTGCTGCTATGTACTATGGCTCTTGTCCCTGTGGGAATGACAGGAAGGGGTGAGATTCAACTAATGAAACTAAAGGGGAGAGAAAAGAAATAACAAACAATGGGGGGGGGGAGGAGGAGGGAGAATGGGAAGAGTCGCATGAAAGAAACAGAGTGATCCTGCCAGCAAAAGATGAAAATAGCTGGTGCAAAGTAGAAATAACTCTCATAGTTTCTTAGGTAAGAAAAATCTGATCTTTCAATAAGAACACATGCCGTAAGGATTAAACTCCAGAGCGAGCATGGTACAGGATGGTGGGCAGCTGGTATAGTATACACATAGCATCATGCCTTGTTAACCATGACGGCTGATGTGAACACATCACATCTCGTTCCTTATTTGCTTCTGATCAGGTTTCCAAATTCTCTCTCTAATGTATGAGGCCCTGACCACGTGATTTTTTAAATGGGATGTCAGTAAAAATTGTAGTAGCTCAGCCCTTTTCAAAGTCAGGCCATTAATAGACTGGGACCTGGCTAACTCAGAGAGCAAACTATCTTCCATGATACTTCAGGGCACTCTACAGCAAAGATGCAGCTGGATAGACACGTCCTGGGTTATCAGGCAACGTGAAATGCATGAGTCCTAGAATTAGTATAGGGAGTAGGACACTGAAGTCAGCAGATCTTGAATCTATTTCTAGTTCTGCCTTTGTCCTTTTCAGAACATAAGAACTGCCACACTGGATCAGTATCCAATCCGCTGCCAATAGCCATTACTAGAGCTTCAGTGACATGTAAAGAACAGGGCAGCTGGAAGGACCAGGTGCCTTCTCTTTCTGGCATTCAATGGTTTAGGATCACTGGTAGCATGGGATTGTACCCCTGACTATCATGACTGATAGCCATTAAATAACCTATCCTCCATGAATTTATCTGAATCTTTTAAAATCCAGTTATACTTTTGGCCTTCACAACATCCCCTAGCAACAACTTCCACCGTGTGTTGTCTGAAGAAGTACTTCCTTATGTTTGTTTTAAAATTGCTGCTTATTAATTTCATTGGATGCCTTCTGCTTCTTGTGTTTGTTATATAAAGGGGCAATAATACTTCTCTATTTCTCCACACCATTCATGATTTTTTAACATATCCATCCTTAGTTGTCCCTTTTCTTAACCAAACCACCTTAATCTTCTCCTCATAAGGAAGCCATTCCATATCCCTGATCATCTTTAGTGCCCTTCTTCAAAACTTTTCCAGTTCTGCTATACCCTTTTTGACATGGGGCAACTAGGCCTGGATAGCATTCAAGGCATGGGCACTCCATGGATGTATATGATGGCATTATATAAACATCTGTTGTGTGCCTTTCAGCAGGTCTGTGTCTTGATTCCTCCTCCATACTTCGTTTAGACTTTAAGTTCGCTGCATCTTCTTTGTTCAGTGCCGAATTCAGTGAGCCTCAATTCTTGGATGGGTCTCTAAGTATCATTGTAATACAAATAATTTTACAATTAACATTTCTAAGTGCCACAGTCCCATTGTCAAAAACCACTTAGATGCATAAATCTCATTGAAAGACTATGGGCTCATTGATAGAATCTCTGCAAACACTTGGAATTCCATCAGATAACATTTGACGTTTTTGTTTTGGGTAGCAAGAGTTTCTTCTGGTTTTTGGAGCTATGCAAGATCTTCAAACTCAGCAAAATTTAATCAAGAAAGAAAACTGCACCCCGGCACATCAAAACTGCTTTACAATACTGTTGCAGAATTTCTAGACAGAAATGCCCTTGGTGTCCTTCTGTCTTAAATTAGCTGCTGCCTGCTGCACTCCAAAATGCTTTTCCTTCTCCATTCTCTCAGCTTCCTGACAGCCCTGACAGCCTCCATTACCATCTCCTCATTTATTTGCTTCTCATGCCTTCTCAGCTGGGCAAATAATTATGGCTTATATATATATATATATATTTCTTCTGTAAAATCTATGTTGTTTTCCTTACCATCAGAAGGCTCTTCAGAAGGATTAACAACTTTCTCTCTCACTTGACATACAAGCTGCTCTGTTTTTCAGTCTTTATAAAAAGAACAAACTTATTGATTTATGCCTAACAACTGCGTTCCAGTTTCCTACTTCAGAAAATACATTATTTTCTCATCTAGTGTAAGAATTATGCCACTTAGCGTGATTGAGAACCGACTCCATGGATTGCAGTTCTGAAAAGGTCAAACATCAAGCCACAGAACCAACTGGAATGAATATATCTTTTGAAAAATAAGTGTTCTTTCAATATTGGGTTGCATACCTGGCAGTCTTGTGGGTCTTATTCTTCTGCTAACAAACATATTTGCAGATTTTAAATTCTTGGCTATCTGCCCAGGCACACAGTTCCTGTGTAGGGGATCAGCAATGTCTTTAAGGACTCCAAATCAAGACAATCAATAACTCCATAAAACACCCTGAATAGTGTTTTGTCTGGGGTTTCCATAATACATTTAATGTTTGAATTTCAGTGGGAAATCATTAAGAAAATAAAGGAGAAAAGAGCAGTTCAGATAATCCTTCATCTATCGATTGTCAAATGGGTAGGGATCACTCCTTTTTTTTTTATTGGCAGCAAAAATGTACTAGGGTTTTATCCTTTTAAAATCCTGCCAGTCCTCCCATTAATAGTGCAAACTAAAGTGGAGGAAAAATGGGACACATTTAGTTATTTTTCATTTTTACCTGCACAAGTAATAAACTGTCAAACACAAGCATTTCCATCTCAATAAGAATGAATTATTAATGGCTGTAAACACGCAGCAAAGCATCAACTGTAGAATGGCAACTGAACAAATATTTGAATGAAATGTTACTTTATTTAAACTTTATATAGTATTATTAAACTCAAAGGCGAATCCAGCTGAATGTACATACAAAAGCACTTTTACTATGTGCAATATATTTGTTACTTTTGCCATAAAAGTAAGTGCCAGTGGAAAAAACTTACCACCAAAGCTGAGATGTCACTTATAACTTTAGAACTGATACAACATTTAGTGCTAAGTTATATCCATTATCCATAGCACTGTATGTATATTTCTTCTGCAGAGAGTGTAGTGCTTGCAGATACAACTGGGATCAGGGGCCTAATGAGGGAGTTAGGTCTTATACATGCATATGGTGAGAGAGAGGCTCTGCTCTAAAGAATTTATAATTGAAATTGGAAGAGAGATAAAGGACGGGAGGAAGGCTGTATTACTTGTCTCCATTTTAACGATGGGGGAGCTGACGCACAAACAGATTCAAGGTGCAATTTTTGGTTACACCTAAATGATTTAGAAGCACCAGTGCAATTTCAACCCATGGACCTGTGCTCCTAAGTCACTTAGGAACATTTGAAAATCCTGTGCTAAGCAAACTGTCCACCCACAAGGCATGTGGCAGAGCCACAAATTGGGCACCAGGTTTCCTGAGTCCCTGTCCAGAAGTGTGACCTCTCATCCCTCTCCCTCCTGCTTCCTTTACTTTTCTTTATGTGCAATCTATATGTTCATATATAGCTGCAAAGTAACTGGATCTAAATGTTTCTCAGTTGACAACAACATTGGGACAAGGAAATAAATGTACATTTTAATTACCCACTGAGCAGATTTGCACCAAACACATGCACACAACACATGCATGGACTGCATTATTTTTAGAAAATGGGCCCAGATCACAAAAATCAGGCTTCCTTGTGCTCTCTCATCACGCCAAATGGGAAACTTAAATCTTTAGAGAATTTCTGTCATCATTCTTCCAAAACAGCCACGGCAATAGGAATGGTGCCTAATTTGGAAAAATAGTCTTTTTTTTTTTTTTAATCTTAATCGCATTGTGTTTTAGAAGCAGTAGGCTTGGACTGAACGGACACTGATATGAAATCCAGTGTTCTGCAGTTCTTTATATGCCTGGATCTGTTGTGCTGAAGCCTATTCTGGGTTAAAATCTTAAATCATCTTTCTGAAAGGTGGTGGGAAGGTCATTTTAATTTATAAATTTGTTAGTTTAGATTTTGACAGGCATACTAACATAATACTATTGACATCAATGGAATTAAACTGATTTACATCATCTGTGGATTGGACCCATTCTGTATGATTATTGTCTAAAGAAAGCACAAAATAGAATTTAAAAAATGGATGTAAACTAAGTTTTTTCAAACAGAAACTATAGAAATTCAATATGGACAAATGCAAAGTATACCCCTTAAGAAGGAACAAGCAGTTGCTCACAAACAAACAAAATGGGAAATGACTGCCCAGGAAGGAATGTTGTGGAGAGAGAGCTGGAGGTTAGAGTGGATCACAAGCTAACTATGGGTCAACAGTGTAACTGTTGCCCCCTCAAAACCCCAAACCGAACATCATTCTGGACTATATTAGCAGCCACATGAAGTAATTCTACTCTACTCCACGCTCATAAGGCCTCAACTGGAGTATTCTCCAGTTCTTGGTGCCACATTTCTGGAAAGATATGGAAAAACTGGAGGGAGTCCAGGGGACAGCAAAAAAAATTATTAAAATTCTAGAAAACTTGACATATGAGGAAAGACTGAAAAAAACGGGTTTGTTTTGTCTGGAGAAGAGACGACTGTGAGAGGATTGGATAACAATTTTCAAGTATGTTTTCAAGTACAAGGTGGAGGGTGAAAAATTGTTCTCTGTAACTTCTGAGGACGGGACAATAAGCAATGGGCTTTTATTGCAGTAAAGGAGGCGTAGGCTGGACATTAGGAAAAATTTCCTGTCAGATTAGTTAAGCACTGGAACAAATTGCCTCATTGGAGGTTTTTAAGAATGGGTTGGACAAACACATCAGGGAAAGTCTAACTATATTGTATAGTCCTGCCTTCATTGCAGAGGATTGGATTAGATGACCTCTCAAGATCCCTTCCAGTCCACCACTTCTATAATTAGGAGCTACTGATCCAAGGCTACTGGTAAGATTACAAATTTGTTGAAGTAACAAACCAACATGTTCGTCAGATGAGAGGAAGCATTCGTATATGAGCCATCGGAGACAACACAATTTTGATGGGACAAGCTTTAGCCTTTTAAGTTTTTCTTTGCTGAAGAACTCTGGGCATCTTACTGGTGGCAAAGAGTTGGAGTACGGCAGGGCACTGTCATTGCAGTTAAAGCCCTGCAACTCTACCTGGATCCGATGGGACCTGGCTTCAAGTGTCAGGCTGGCTTGAGTTGGAAAACAACCTGGCACTCCCAGGCTTGAGTCACGACAGATTGCCTCTTACGTCCTTCTCCTACCTTTGGAGTTGGTGCCATGGAGGCTGTGTGCCACACTTCTGCTGGATACTGTGTGTGTGTTGCATAGTGAAGGCATCGATAAGCTGTTGTGCCTCTCATATCACAGCACACATTGCAGCAGAGGGTGGCAGCTGGCAGGACCACACGGCCACTGCTGTACTGATCCCATGGGCAGGAGGTGGCGGCACTGACTCAGGTTTGGGAGTGGGGGCACAGTTGGAAAATGATGCGATCCTCTTGGCTTCAGGTCCGGTGGACTTATGTCTAGTTCAGGCTTAAAAATTAGGCTTGAGCAGACCTCTACACAGTTTCATCACCATTACCAACCAAAGTCAGTATTGCTAGGATGGCTAGCACCAGCTGGGACCCAGGAATTTACTTGCTTTGACTGGTCCTGAAAAATGCTCAGACCAGATCATTCAAAGAGATACCACCAGATAGCATCACCATTTCCATGGCTGTGTCCTGAGCAGTTACTGAGATGTGAACCTAATGCTCATGTTGCTCATCCCCCACCTCATTTTATTCTCCTGATTTCTTTCCTTTGGATCTTCCTACATTTTGTCCAATAAAAATCAGGCTTACCCAGGCAGAAAAGATTTAACTTTGTGACCCTTTGATGTGACCACTTGAGGCACTTGACCTGACGTTAATACAAACATTTGTCAGCCAGAGACTAGCAAGAGGAAAGTAAGAGAAACCTATGGTAGACAAACATTTTCTAGAGTGAGGAGAGAATTGCTGCAGTGCAGGAGTGACTATTTCGGTCATGAATGTGTGCTGTGCCCATGGTCTTTCAGCCACTGAACTCTAAATATCAGAAACAGAAGCTGAATTTTTCTGTCTTTTAATATTATTTCTCTATCCACATTTGAGCTTGTTTGTCTTCTTGTGTCTTCAGAAAAGACAACAAGGACACTTCACTAGCACTTAAATTGGCTCTTAACACAATAAGAACTTGGAATTACTACAATACATCCCCACTAGAACAACCTGTTGGGAACCAAGCCCATTTTTCGTTATAGCCAGGGGTTCCTTATAGCAGAAGGCCAATCAAAACGAATGATAACCTAGAGTAAGTTAATAAAGTCATTAGCTAAATAGATAAAGGCATTAGCTAAATTTATTTTTTTATAAATAATGATAGCTAAGGCTAGGATTCGGCCAGGGAGGGTGATTTTAGATAACCGCTACACTACAGTCTCTGCAGCAATGGAGTTCCAGGCGGTCAGCAGTCAGTGCTGCGTGGTGGGGGCTCCGGCTTCAGTTTCTGCCCTGAGGATCAACAAATGATGCTGGACATTGTGCATGCATATGCAACAACCTTTCCCCCGCCCACTCCCTTAGTACAGGACTGGATCCTGGGACCGGGTTCGTTATAGCTAAAGGTTCGGAATAATGAAGGGTGTTATAGAGAGGTTGTGCTGCAGCTTTAAATATTTAACTATTTCCCCTCTCCTTCCATACTTTCTGTGTGTGTTTAAATATTAAAATGAATTTCTTGTTGGGTGGTTTTGTCTCTAACTAAAACAACAGGGTGGGATTTTCAAGTGATTTAGGAGCACATGTCATTGATTATTTTCACTGGGATTTTTGCTCCTAAATCACGTAAGTGCTTTTGAAAAATCTCACTTAGTCTTCTTCAGCTTTCATTTGTCTTTCAAGCAACCTGAATGTGTTCTGTGACAGCAAGTGATGTCTTCTCAATTAAGAAATATAGCCTACATATTTTTAGTTTTCATCTAACTCGGACAGTGATGCAGCACAATAACGTATGCTGCTTTCCATCAGTCAAGTGGTGCTTTGGCATTCAAGGAGCTGCTGTGTGAGATAACTTGACATAGTGCTGACCTATGTCAGCCAATAAAAACCTCTGGTTCGTGTATGTCACATGTGTTCTTCTGTACTTGAGTCGCAGAGGACTGGAGTAATTACAGCAAAATCTTCTAAAGTTCCTAAGTAACTCAGGGAAGTACAGGACTCTTGTTTGTTTGCTGAACTAGACTAACACAGCTACTTTGGAACTTGTCAACAGTCAGGAGAGTATGTTCCACTGAAAGTCAATGGGACTTAGGCCCAAATCCTCAAAGGTATTTAGGCACCTAACTTTCATTGATATCAATGGTAGAGAAGTATCCAAATACATTTGAAAATCTTGGTTGAAGTGCATAAACCAGTTTCTGAAAATAGGATTTAGATTCCTAATTCAGCAGGAGTTTTTAACATTTTTACTCTTATCCTTTTAATTCAAATTGTAAATGCATTATGCTTTTTTGCTCTGATGTTTGCAGTTGAATCCCTAGTCATGTCCAACAGGGCGGTCATCATAAATGCACCAGGTTTCTTCACCCACTCTTCAGTTTGTTGTTGGAATTGTTCATGATAGAGACAGTAAGATGTCTGCTTCAGGTCGCAGAACTGACAATCATAATGTTTTATTCTCCGGGCTGCTGTATATAATTATTGGCAATAGTTGCATATTTTCCGAACATGAGCAGCAGCGTCTGTGCATGGCGGTTTCCCCTCAGCTGAAGTAGCAGAATACCAGCCTTAAGGAAAAACTTCCTACTGGTCCCCGATATTTCAGTGGATGTACATCTGAAATAGACAATTCAAGGCCATCATACTAACTAATAAATTTCCCACTCAGGGTAACTCTTTTCAGCATCACCAGGACATGAGACAGATTGTGTCCTATTCCAGTGGCGTAGCCATTTTAGTCTATTTCAGCAAAACAAACAAGGAGTCCTGTGGCACATTTAAATACTTAACAAATTTATTTATCCTCCAAACAGCACAGCGCCTCTTGCAAGGCACAGGGGGAAAGAGGTATGAGTGGAAAGTAATCACCCGATGAAAACCTCCCTCTTCCTTTCTCCTGCTCAAAGGTCTCCACCACACAAGTGCACTCCCTAATGTTTAAACCAATCAAGAAAACTAATAATGGGACAGCCTAGTTTGGCAATTGACTGATTTTTGACTACTGGTGGTGGATATGACAGTGGCCTGAGAAGGGAGGTTGGATGGCGTGGGTTCTAAGTTATTAAAGGGAATAATTGGGTGACTGGCTGGTGAGAGTTTCCCACACACTCAGGGTTTAATTGATTGCTATATTTGGGATCGGGCGGGAATTTCCCCCCAGGGCACACAGGCTAGATCTCAGGGGTTTTTCTTCTTCCTCTTTAGCATGAGGCATGGCTCACTTGCTGGTGGATTCTCTGTATCTCAAAGTCTTTAAATAATTATTTGAAAACTTTAATGACTCAGTCATAGGTTAGAGGTTTATTGCAGGCACAGGCGGATGAGGTTTTGTGGCATGCATTGTGCAGGAGGTCAGACTAGATAATCATATTGGTCCCTTCTGACCTCAGCATATATGGCTATGTCTACATTAGAAAACATTAGGTCGACTTTGTTAAGTCGACTTACTAAGGTTGATTTTAAGTCGACTTAAAGTTGACCTTATTAAGTTGAGTTAAAGTGGTGTCCATGGTCGTGGACTAAGTCCACTTTGTTAAGTTGACCTAACTGCTCTTAGATTGACTTAACAAAATGGACTTAAGCATCCACACTGTGCTTAGGTTGACCTAAAGAAGGGTTAGATCGACCTAAGGAGAGTTAGGTCGACCTACCCGGCGGTTCTTATTAAGTTGACTTAAGCTTTCATTAAGTCGACTTAAGGAATTTCTTAAGTCGACTTAATGAAAGCCTGGTGTGGACGGGGACTAAGTTAGGTCGACTTAAACCTCCTTAAGTCGACTTAACTTGCAAGTGTAGACATAGTCTATGAATCTACTGTCTTTGTCAACAGACTCATCAATACAGTAAATTCCACTTCAGGCAGGGATTGGGAAATCTGCATCTCTGCACTGCTTACAGATGTCTTAATCCAGAGCAAACACTTAAGTAATTTCACCTTTTTGCCCTCTCTCTACCTCTCCTTCTAATATGCTGTTACACACTATGGCTATGGCTATGTCTACACTTGTTAATTTAAATCGACTTAGCATGTCCACACTCAAATTTTAAGTTGACTTAAAGGGGACCCTACAAAATCGACCTAGAGCGTCCACACTGGACGCCTAGGTCGACTTGTAGGGGCTAGATGGACCTGGGACAGGTCCACGGTGGCAGGGGGGCACCCCTTGCCAAGTGCCCGGGGGCTCAGCCTTTGCCCCATTATACCTTGGTACAATGGGGCAAAGGGGGACAGGGACCCTGGAAGGGCATAGGGGCAGAGTGGGCAGGGCACGCCAGGCTGTGGCTGTGCCAGCCACCCTGGCAGGGAGGGCAGTGGGGAAGCCCTGGAGCCCCCTGGCTACTCCACATCCACACTGGCTACGTTGACTTTCTGAAGTCGAGTTAGCCAGCAAAGTCTACTTAAAACTAGGTTTTATAAAGTTGACTTAATTTTTCCTTAAGTCGACTTAAGCAACTGCTTAAGTCGACTTAAGGAAAGTGTAGGGTAGACGCAGAGTAAATTAAGTCAATTTAAGCAATCTTAAGTCGACTTAATTTGTAAGTGTAGACGCATTCTATTTGAATCTAAACAACTACTTTGATTTGCTGAAACAGTCTGACCTGCTCCTATGACTTACACTTCCTTGCATTTATTTTTCCTCCCATTCTATAAGTTCTCCATCTTCAAGTGTCTGATGAAGTGGGATTTTCTACCACGAAAGCTCATGTGATAAATAAATTTGTTAGTCTTTAAAAGTGCCACAAAACTCCTTGTTTATGGAGAGACTCTAGTGACTTTTTAAAGTCATGCTGGTCCCCCTGCAATGGGCATTTCAAATGAGGTTTATGTATCCAAGTAAGTCAATAAGAACAGTTTTCTTGAAGTTGCTCTAGCTCATCCTAGAAATGTGTATTTGTTTTTTAAAGCCCTGATTCACTAAGGTTCCTTAAGGAGAGAGTAATCCCACTGAAATCAAAAGGGCTACTGACATGCTTATAGTCAGCCACATGCTTATGCCCATTCCACAATAGGGCTGCGTCTACACTTGTAAATTAAGTCGACTTAAGCTTGTTTAAGTCGACTTAATTTACCCTTCGTCTACACTACAGTCTCCTTAAATCGACTTAAGCAGCTTGCATAAGGAATACAACCATTGTGTCCTTAATGGCTCATCAGGTTACTCCCTGGGCCCATTGCACCTGGCAGACTCCTCATCATTAAGGACACAATGGTTTTAGACAGCCTCCTGTCTGGGGCGTTTCCACAAAATCATACAAGTTGAAGTATAGATATAACAACAAATTCCTAACTTCTAATCCAAAGACAATTCCTATACATAAACTATATAATCATTCCCAGCAAATTACTACCTTTCTATTGATACCAAACATGACATAGTTCCTATGGATTATAGCATATATGATATATGAATAAAAAATAATATCATAAATGCTTCCCTAAATCCAGACAGTGTCACACCCTGCCCACATGCCCTACCAGGGTCCCTGTCCCCCTTAACCCCAGTGCACACAAGGGGTGCCCCCCCTGCCACCGTGGACCTGCCCAAGGTCCCCCTAGCCCCTAGAAGTCGACCTAGGCATCCAGTGTGGACGCTCTAGGTCGACTTTGTAAGTTCCCCTTTAAGTCGACTTTAATTTTAAGTGTAGATGCACTAAGTCGACTTAACCTAAGTCGACTTAAAGTCGACTTAGTTAAGTCGACTTAAAATTACAAGTGTAGACATAGCCTAGGAAACTAGAGAAACAAATTGGGTGGCTAGAGAGAATTGGTAGCTCTGATGTCAAGAGGAGTAATGGACAAATGAAATTAATTAATCTATTTAGATTGTAAACACTTAGAGGCAAAGGCCATCCTTTCATTAAACGTGTGCACAGGCCTAGCATATTGCAGCCCTGATTCCTGGTTGTAGCCTGTAGGCACTCCAACAATACAAATAATATATAAAAAATAAATAAGAGAGACTATTGTTAATGAGATTTCATATAAAGCCTTTAACCTATTCTGGGGGGCTCAGGTTTTAGACCAGTTCAGGCTGGCCAATGAGAAATTACTGTATGGCACAAGTCCAATTCCTAATAGACATCCCAAAATCCCCCATCACAGATGGCACTGTTATTAGCAGTCTCAGCAGAAAGGTCAAAACCTGAGTGGCCATGCAGCTGGAATGGCTTTTTATTCCCCAATAATTTATTCAATTTTTAATGGAAAACACTTAAATAACTTATTCAAATACTATTTCACCATCTGTGGAGCTACATGAACAATGAAATGATGATTCATTAATATATTACCTGACCAAAAAGATGCCAATATTTGTTATTCTCAACAGATTACTTAATCAGCTCTGCCTCATTGTCTCAGAGGCGAATCCTCTAGGCCAGATCTGGAGCTAATTAATATGAACTGTGTGGTGCACATTGTACTTCCACTGCCTGAGCTGTGGCTGTTCTGTGGTCTGATGACTCCAGTTTCCAGGACTTTTCAATTTGGTATCTTTTGTGGGTGCAAAAATTCACCTTAAACACCAACAAATTAGCCACGATCTACAGGGAGGCTGCTTTTTTCTTTTTGAAGAAAAACAGATTTATATACTGCATACACAAATAGTCCCATTCATGCTAGTGCCAAATGATCTCCATCTAAAACACTGTTTGCAAAGCAGACTGGAGTGGTCCCTGGGAGCTCATTCATTTTTGTGTAAGATCAAGGCCCTGAAATGAGATGAGATCGACACAGGTAGGCCTCTGCCCCATAAAGGTTCACAATGAGGTCAACAGAATCCCAGCAGGTTACCGCTGCTGCTCAGAGAGCCCCAGCTAAAATCAGAGTTCACTGAAGGATCAGGGTCTGCCCCTGTATTTAGAAGATATATTATTATTTGGGGAAATTTTCAAAAGCCCCAAATGACTTAGGAACCTAAGTCCAATTGAAAAACAATAGGACGTAGGGGAAGATTCTAAAGGTATCTGGGCATCTAAAGATGCAGATAGATCCTCCAGAAGGATTTTCAAAAGCACGTTTACAGATTCATAGATTCCAAGGCCAAAAAGGTCCATTATGATCATCTAGTCTAATTGCCTACAAAACACAGACCATAGAACTTCCCCCAAATAATTCCTTGGACAGATCTTTTAGAAAAACATCTACACTTGATTTAAAAGATTATCAGTGATGGAGAACCCAGCATCACCCTTGGTAAGTCGTTCCAATAATTCTCACTGTCAAAAATTTACATCTTATTTCTTGTCTGAATTTGTTTAGTTTCAACTTCCAGCTATTGGATCCTGTTATATGTTTCTCTCCCAGACTGAAAAGTTCATTATTAAATATTTGTTCCCCCTGTAGGTATTGATTGAGCTCCTTGAGTCTGTCACTGTCAGGCATGATTTGTAATTCTTTAGTCATTCTCAAGGCTCTTCTCTAAATCCTTTCCAATTTATCAACATCCTTCTTGAATTGTGGACACCAGAACTGGACATAGTTTTCCAGTAGTAATTTTACCAGTTCCAAATTCAAAGGTAAAATAACTACTCTATTCCTACTAGAGATTATGTATTTAAGAACTGGGAGCATATCTTCAACTGATTATCCATCACAGCCCCCAAATCTTTTCAATCACTGCTCAGAGGATTGTCCTTCCATCCTGTAAGTAAGACTATATTCTTTGTTCTTAAATGTATACGGTTAAAATAAGCACTATTAAAAAGCATATTGTTTGCTTGTTCTCAGTTTATCAAGCGATCCAGATCTCATTGTATTAGTGACCTGTCCTTAAGGTGACCAGATGTCTCAATTTTATAAGGATAGCTCTGATATTGAGGGCTTTTTCTTATAGAGGCACCTATTGCCCCCAACCCCATCCCGATTTTTCACACTTGCTATCTGGTCCATGCTACCTGTCCTCTTCATTATTTATTGCTCCTACACTTTAGTGTCATCTGCAAACTTCATCAGCAATTTCCCTCCCCCCCCCCCCAATCATTGATAAAAATGTTAAATCACACAGGCCATTGAATCGATGCTATGGGACCGCACTGGAAACACACCTGCTCAGTGATGATTTCCAGTTCATGGTTACATTTTTAGACCTATCAATTAGCCAACTTTTAATCCATTTAACGTGCATGGGACACTAGGCCAGAAAAAATTAAGCAAGTTTACAGGTTGAATGGCCCAAGTCTTACCTTTAAAAACATATTACAGGAAAATACAAATGGTAATGACGGTCATTCCTTACAAGTAGACTAAAAGTTTGATATGCAAGTATATTGTTGGTAGTTATTTGATGTTTACATATATTTTGTTAAAGTTAATGTAGTTAAATTCCTTTCCTGTTGATTACTGTTGTTCTATTGACTAAGAAGTGAAAAGGGAGTATTAACATCTAGATGGTCCTTTGGAATAATAACATCATTTGCCTGTATTACTCTTTGAGGTTTAAGTAAACTGTTTGTTAAGTGTCCTAATGCAGCTAATTATCCATTCCAGATGGGTAGCCATGTTACTCTGTATACAGCAAAAACAAAGGTGCCGTACGACTCTTGTTGTAATTACCTATGTGTGCCTAGGAAAATGAAGGACAATATAGATTACTGTCCTCCACTCAGGAAAATATCTGTGGCCCATCTTGATAGCTTAAATGGTCATTGATGACTGCATTGTCTGAAGGACCCATTGAGTAAAGATCAAATATCGCTTTCATCAAAACCCATATGAAGAAGTTACCTGCAAGTGCCCACCTTCCTTCAACTGTAAAGGAAGCTTCAGGCTTGGTCTTTTTTATCTTAGATAAAAGATCTGTGCAAGCAAGTCCAGGACAGTTTGGATCACAAGACTGAGATCCCAGCACCAGCCTGGAATCACCCTGTTAATTCCCATGGGAGAATCAGAACAAACTCTATACGTGGACTATTTGGTCTTTATGTCTCTGGACTGATTTCTAACGAAGAGGCTTGAAACAAGAACTGATGACTCCTCCTATCCCCCCAAGCCATTTGGGTAAATACAGAGACATGGCAATTTAAGAACTTTGCAATGCAACTTATCTTCTCTCTTTTGACACTGACATAACTGATATTTTCCTCCGTGTATATATACTGAGCTTTCAACTATTACTCTTTTTCCTTCTTAAATAAATATTAGTTTAGTTAATAAGCATGGCTTTAAGCGTGTATCAGGGTAAGATCTGAACTGTCTATTGACATGTTTGGTAATGTGTTCAATCCTTTGGGATCAGTAGAACTCTTTTACATATGATGAATAAAGATGTTCAGTAATCTCCATCATATTTGACTTGGCTGTTTGGATACTAGCCGAAGGGCTGGAATTTTTAAGGAAACTGTTTTGTCTTCTGAATAACCAGTGAGATGATCAGAAGCCTGTTCTGTGATCAGAAAAATCACCAGTATTTAAGCTGAGTTAGTCTGTGCACATCAAAAACAACAAGAGTCCTGTGGCACCTTAAAGACTAACAAAATTCTTCGGGCACAAGCTTTCATGGGCTCCAACCCACTTCATCAGATGCATGCACAGATGCCACAGGACTCTCGTTGTTTTCACCAGTATTTAGGCCTTTACCTCCCCCATTCTTTGCAGCTTGTCCTGTTTAAACTATCTCAGTATGACTCCCTTTGAGGCCAACATCACAGTGCTTTATGTTAATTTTGTCTTTTTAGCTTTTTAATCAAAATGTAGTGCAATATTGAGTCAACTGTCTTACAGAGGACTCAATATATTATGGCAACATTATTACTTTTATCAACCAAACTTGTCATCTCATCAGAAAAGATATCAAGATACTTGGACAGGATCTATTGTCCATAAATCCATCTTGATTGACATTTATTATATTACCTTCCTTTTGATTCTTTATTAATCGAGTCCCATACCAGCTGCTCCACTATCTTGCCCCAAATCAATGTCAGACTGACAGGCCTATAATTACCTGGATCATCCCATTTACCCTTTTAAATATTGGCACAACAGTAGCTTTCTTCCTTAGGCTCCAAACTATATTGGAATCAGTGAAATGAAGCCTGCAGCTTTAGGTGCTTAAATACTTTTTTTAAAATTTGACCTTTGAGACCCCTAAAGTCATTCAGACACTTTTAAAATTCTCCCCTGTAGGCAATTCATCTTACCCGAACAAGGCACAGCCCAGAAATTCCTTTTACACTCTCAAAAAGCTATTTTAACAGAACAGACATAAATCGGAAAACTATACGCATCTGTGATTTTTTTAAAATCTCAGATAAAATAAGTAAATTGTTGTTTTCTTTTTCTTTTTTTTTTTCATGTGGTTAAAAAAAAATCCTTTCCCAGGCTGAAATTTTGAAGCAAACTTCCAACACACAGCACAGTTTTTTTTAATGCCAAGATTTTATTATCCTATAATCCCTGAAGATTCTATAGGCCTTTATAATGGAAACACAGACTCATCTACAGAGAAATAATATTCTTACAGTCAAACACATGTTACATTTTTTAACTGATGTTCTATGGGAAAATAGTTGTCATTCCCAATTTTCCTGACACTGCAATTCCTTCTATGTCAGACAACCACTTACTCTGAAGAAGAAAACAAAACCCTACCATAACAGGTGGTTTCCACAAGTAGAACTACCTGATCTGGGAATCAAGCCAAACAGTTTTACACTAAATCAACTTTTATTAAAAAGGACATTTTGCTTTTTCACAGTAAAAACTCCTGTCAGGGAAAAACATTATGCCAATCTATTTCCACCCTTATCATCATGTCAGAAATGTGAAAAAGGGGGTGCAAAATATGTGTGAAAAGACATTGCAGATCAATTTAAATCAGTTAGAAAATATTCATTGAGCAATAAGCCTGCACAAAACAAATATAATATATTATATATACAATATATGTCTCCACAACTTCAGAAGGCTACTAAGGTGTTTTGTTTATTACAGCACACAAGCTGAAACTTTGCCTCTTTACACAGAAATATTGCCCTTTCTCTCACAGTCTAAGGCTCTGCTCATTTATGGCCTGATTCTGCACCATGGATGTCAATATGTGTTTGGCCATTGACTTCAATGTGTCAACTGCATGAGCTGCATCAGGCAGTGCAAGTTACTCTGAGTCTTGTGTGACCATGCACATCCAGTTGCAGGATCAGAGCCTTCCTTAGTACCTTCACACAGAGAGCCTTGTCCTCCATCCCTATGGGCCTTGTACAGTCATTCACAGCAGGACAAAGTGGGCCTGAATGGAAGCATTTTATACCCACTCTGTTCTCACATACTGTGACACACAAATGGTTACATGAAATGCAAGGCAACAGAGAATCTGGCCCATTGTTTGTGCACAAGATTAGAAGTGGGTGGGTTTAAAAGAAAATGTAGGTACTCCAACTCCCACTGAATTTCAATGGGCTTTGCATGCTTAACTCCCTTGGGCCTTGTCTACATGAAGGTTTAGCTCAAAGAAAGCAGGGGTGTGAATCTATCCTACACTAGGCTGCCACAGACTAACTGTCCATCTGGATCCTGCTGATGCACATTAACAATTTGCTACCATGCTTTGAGCTACTCCACTTTGAAATGGGACAAGATCAATGCACACTAACAAACTGTTAGTGTGCATCAGCAGCGTCCACACAGACAGTTAGTGCATGGCAGGCTAATTCAAGGCAGATTTATACGCCTGCGAGCTGCAACCTAAATGTTTGTGCAGACAAGGCTCTTAGATGCCTTTGAAAATCCCAGCCTTACATAACTGGTCCAATTTATTCACAGGTGCAAACTCCCAGAAGACAATGGGTCTATTCACATACAGTGAGTGGACCTGAGTGTTTAAAAAATATCACCCCATATCTCTAAAAACATCTTTCAGGCTCATATAAGGAAAGCTCCTATGATTCAGGGCCATGAACATATAGATTGCTATATAAATAATTATTACTATTATTGTAATCATAGAATCATAGAATCATAGGGTTGGAAGGGACCTCATGAGGTCATCTAGTCCAACCCCCTGCTAAAAAGCAGGACCACTCCCCCTAAATTATCCCAGCCAGGGTTTTGTCTAACCGAGCCTTAAAAATCTCCAAAGATGAAGATTCTACCACCTCCCTAGATAGCCCATTCCAATGCTTCACCACCCTCCTAGTGAGAAAGTTTTTCCTAATATCCAACCTTGACCTCCCCAGCTGTAATTTGAAACCATTGCTCCTTGTTCTGTCCTCTGTTACCCTGGAGAACAGCCTAGCTCCCTCCTCTTTGGAGCAACCCTTCAAGTAGTTGAAGGTTGCTATCAAATCTCCCTCAGTCTTCTCTTCTGTAGACTAAATAAGCCTAGTTCCTTCAGTCTCTCCTCATAAGTCATGTGCCCCAGCCCCCTAATCATTTTTGTTGCCCTCCGCTGGACTCTTTCTAATTTGTCCACATCCTTTCTGTAGTGGGGAGCCCAAAACTGGACACAGTATTCCAGATGCGGCCTGACCAGTGTCGAATAGAGGGGAATTATCACATCCCTCGATCTGCTGGCAATACTCCTACTGATGCAGCCTAATATGCCATTGGCCTTTTTGGCAACAAGGGCACACTGTTGGCTCATATTCATCTTCCCGTCCACCATAACTCCCAGGTCCTTTTCTACAGTGCTGCTACTTAGCTGATCGGTCCCCAGCCTGTAGCAGTGCGTGGGATTTTTCCGTCCTAAGTGCAGGACTTTGCACTTGTCTTTGTTGAACCTCATGAGGTTTCTTTCGGGCCAGTGTTCCAATTTGTCCAAGTCTCTCTGGATCCTGTCCCTGCCCTCCAGAGTATCTACCATTCCCCCCAACTTGGTGTCATCTGCAAACTTACTAAGCACGCAGTCTATTCCATCATCAAGATCATTAATGAAGATGTTGAATAGAACCGGCCCCAGGACCGACCCCTGGGGCACTCCACTCGTTACCGGTTGCCAACCAGACATCGAGCCATTGATTCCTACCCGCTGAGCCCGTTGATCTAACCAGTTTTCGATCCACCTTACGGTCCACTCGTCCAACCCATACTTCCTTAACTTGCCGACGAGAATGCTGTGGGAAACTGTATCAAAAGCCTTGCTAAAGTCAAGGTATATCACGTCAACGGCTCTTCCCGCATCCACAAATCTAGTCATCTCCTCATAGAAGGAAATCAGGTTGGTCAGGCACGATTTGCCCTTGGTGAATCCATGTTGACTGTTCCTGATCACTCTATTTTCCTCCAAGTGTTTCAGGATGGATTCCTTGAGGAACTGCTCCATGAAAAGCTGGAGTTTACATAGCTCTTTCTTGGACTACTTGCTACACAGCAAGTAGATGCAAAATACAGCTGAAAATCAAAATAACTGCATACACAGTTCAGAACAAAAGTCAGTCAAGTAAATATAGTTCCTGCAGAGTTAATTATAAAGCAAAACCCAAACAAACAAAAAGACAAATTGAAAACCAAAAACAAATTCTACTGATCTTCAAGCTGCTTAGCATCACAGTAATTTTGACCTGAGCACATTGTTGTGTCACACTGAATTCATGATTTGCAAACAGTTCCAAAACAGTGGTATGAGAGATTACAGTTATTTTCTACAGCAAACACGGGGGAAAGTCATGGACTCATTCACTCCTGCAAAAAGAGTAAAACACGGTCATCATATAGCAGTACACCATAATGCAGTGGTTTTCAAACTATTTTTCTCGGAATCCAGTTGAAAAAAATC